>JAAAKG020057236.1:0-18036 GCA_010014905.2 Druon quercuslanigerum | reverse complement strand
AGGAACAGGATAATAATATATATATATATATATTAATTAATTAATTAAATTTAATAATTTTAAAAAAATTGTTTGAATTTTAATGTCCGACCTCGTTATGCGCGCGCGATAGGACGCATGCGTTAAAATCAGCGCCATTTTGAATATTTTTTAACGTGACAGTTGGCGGCGCTGTTGTGTGTATGTGCGTCAGTGTCGTAGGAAAGGGGACTGAGAGTGAACTTTTTGTTGGCTCTTTTGAGGTTTCTCAAGTCTGCCATTTTCTGATCGTACCATATTTTTAATCCGTCACCTCGTGATTTTGACAAACGTAAGTTTTCGCACGTTTTCTCGTTAAAAATTTCAACCGCGTCCCATGCCTTTTACTCAAACGCAAAAGAGAGTTCTTACTCGTGATCATATGACGCGTCACGAATGGAAGGCTCGCATTACGTGAAAATTTTGCCTAACACAGAGACTTAAATTAATTAGGAAAATAACTATTGACATTTATGACACACTTGCCCTCCACTATGTTCAACTCAAGCGCAGTATGTCAATAATCTGTGTGTTTAATTTTGTAACATTTATCTACGGAGGCTGTTTAATTTCTAACAACGCCACTGGTTTTGTGTCAATTTTACAAATCGTTTATGGAATGCGTCACGAATCCTTAAACGCCCAAATTTTTCGGTCGGGATCACTTTTTAATCTTTACCGCGATTTTTAAACTAACTCGCTTTTTTAATATTTGTTTACATACGATTAAAAATATATCCCAATTTGCGTATCATAGGATCGGAGGCTACAATAGGGTTACAGATTTAGTTTTGAGTTTTTTTTTACAGAAAATGTGCTGTGGATCATGAGAAGAAAAGAGTGTGGTTTTAATGTCAAGTGATAAGTTCGCGAATTTATTCGCAAAATAGGAATATTTAAGGCTGATTGATAAGTTGACACCGAAATCGTAAATATGATGGATATCGACACTCCAGATTTTACCAGCAAAGATGAGGAGATACAGTTCTGGATGGACCTTGCACATCAAATGCATCAAAGGTACTTATTCTCCTTCACTCTTTTATTATTTACATAAAAAATTATCATCATAAAATAATTATAGTCCCTTTTAATTATCATTTTTTCCCGAAGGTTAGTATTGTTTTTATTAATTATATATGAATGTCTCAAAATTCTTCACTCTTAACACTTTTTCCTATTTCCCTTTTTTAAAATGACTGTCTTTAGAAAAAATTGATTTTATTTTCCAACTTTTTATTATGGATTTTACAGAAAATCTCATATGATGTAAATATGCCAAAAAATTAAATTAAAATTACACCATTTTTTCCTCTTACAATGCTTTAAAATTAGCAGATTAATTTTTTTATTAACAAACAATGAAAATAATGTGACACAGTACTCTTAATATCTTTTTAACAGTTAAAAACACTAAAAAATATTTTTTTAGTGTATTTAGCATCAACTGTGCATCAAGGAAGTTTTAAATTTGACTATTTGAATTTGATTCGAATTTTCTGGTAGGCTTTCTTTACCGTGTTTTCTGGACATATTTCTCATATAAATATATTAAATTACTTTGTTTTTTATCATAATTTTATTTTTTAAGTGCAAGAATATACATCCTGTGATATGAAAAATTTGAATTAATTAATTAATTAAATTTGAATTAATTATCAGTTTAGAATTTTCCCATATTTTTCAAGATGAATATCTCATAAAGGGAAAAAGAAAATTTTTGAAGATTTCGGTAATAGCGAATAAAAAGTAACTACTTTATTAAAATTTAATTTTTTTGTGAACGATTCGTCATTCTAGTTAAAAAGTCTTTTTTTTTTTGTTCTATATTTAACTATTCTGTTAACACTTTTGAAACTAAAGATTGAACTATTCCATGTTTTATTGAACATTTTTCTTCGTCAGTTGGAAATAAAACTATTTGGTTAAACGTATCTTTGTTTTTGAATTGATCTTGATGGTGAAAAATTTACCTTTTTGGTTAAAAACTAATGTAGTTTGTTAAAAAATCATCTTTTTTAGTAGAAAAGTAATCTTTTTTTATATCAAATTCATTTCTTTGGTTTAAAAATTAGTTTTTTTACAATTGAAATTAAATTTTTGTTTGACTAACAATTTAACTATTACATGTTTGGTTGAACATAAATCTTCTTCAGTTTAAAATTAAATTTTTCATTTGCAAATTTCTGTATTTTATTCAAACTTTGTCTTTTGTGGTTTAATGTTAATCTTCCTGCTGACTAATTCACCTTTTTGGTTAAAAATTTAACTTTTAGGTTGAAAAATCCATTAAAAATTAAAAAAGACGTTGAAAATTCATGTATTTTGTGGAAAATAATCTTTTAGGCTGAAATTTATTTCTTTGGTTGAAAATTAGTTTTCTTTTTATTCAAAATTAGTTTTCTAATTAAAAATGTAACCATTTCATTTTTCGTGGAACTTTGTTTTCTTTAGATTCTTAATCTTTTTTTAGTTCAAAATTTGTCTTTTTTTGGTTGGGAATTCATCTTCTGGTTTAAAAAATTCAGCTATTTGGTTGAAAATGTTACTTTTTTAGTTGAAGATGCGTCATTTTAGTTGAAATTTCATTTCTTTGGTTCAAAATTAAAAAAAGGCAAATTTTTTTAAAAATTATTTTCCCCCACAAAAATGCATGTTTCTAAGTTGCAAATTCAACATTATTTCTTCAAAATTTCACTTTTATGACTTTTTGAATTAATTTAGCTGTTTTTTTTTTATTGAAACTTATAAAAATTTTTTGTGAAAATATAAACTTGGGAATTAATTTTTTCATAAAAGATTCATCAGTTTGGTTGAAAATTTAACTATTTTGTTGAAAATTCCCTTTTACTTGCATAAAAATGAATTACTTTAACTAAGAATGTCTTAATAAAATTTTACATTGATAAATCTTGAATTTCTGTCGGCGCCTATTTTCTGTTAAAAGAATCCATTTCTTGCTTCAAAATTTATTTATTTTTTATTAAAGTTCGAGTGTTTTGTTAATATTCAGGGAAAATGAAAAATTTCCCAGGAAAAAGTTAAGGAATTTATTTTCCTTGTATTTCTATTTTTTTTTGCAGTTGCTTCTTTCTGAAAATTATATTTTGAGTTACAAATTTTATTATTTAATGGAAAATTCAACAATATTGTTGAAAAGTCATGCTTTTTCATCTTTCTTGGTTAAACTTTCAATTATTTTTTTTAAATTCTTTTTTTTTGAATTGAACTCTTTTTGTTTTTAAAATAAAATCTCTTGTTTGAAGTATTAATTGTTGCATTTTCTGTTAGGAATCGATCCTTTAATGGTTACAATTTTTAAAAAATTTTAATATTTTGTTAAAAATCCGCTTTTTTCTAGTTTCAAATTAATTTATTTCATTTTTTTTTGAAATGTAGTTTATTTGTATAAAATTTTTTTTTTAAAATAGATGACCAAAAATTCTTTTTGGTCATCTATTTTGTTGAAAATGCATTTATTGTGTATAAATATCGTCTTTTTGTGTTGAAAATTCAACAATTTGATAGAAATTTTTATTTAATCTCTTTTGGTAAAAATTGATTAAATTGATTGATTGAATTGAATTGATTTTGATTGATGTCTAAACTATTTTAAAAAAATAATAAATAATAATAGTAAACTAAATTTAGTTTTCAAATTAATCTATTTTGTTGAAAATCATCTTATTGAGTTATAAATGCAATCTATTCCGTCTTCAAATCTTAGGAATATGGTACCTACGTCAATTGTATCACAAAATATCTATTCACCTATTATTCCCCTATTTTCAAGAAAAATCACCCTGTTTTTTCTGTTTTGAGAGCACTTTGGGCTGTTAATTCTGCAATTAATTATTTCCTGATGTTGAAACAATTTTTAAGAAATTAATTAAAAAACAATTCCGGATTATTCATTATCATAACATTCGCTGCAGAATGCTTAACTCAGCACATTTTTTATGCCGAAACATAAATTTAATGTACCGTTTCATGAATAATTACAGAAAAGATGATGTGGAGCGAGAACTGGAAGAATTCCAGGAAAATTCCCAGATGCTGGAAAAGGAATTGGAGGCGTCCTTGGAGCAGGCGGAAAAGACAATCCGAGAACTGCAACAAAGAAATTCGAGGCTCAGCAATGAAGTAGATCAATTAAGAATCCGACAAGATCAACAATCTTCCGACTGTGCCATGTTCCAGACACAAGCTCAAGAACTACAGGCTCTCCAAGAGCAGCAGCTCAAATATATCCGAGAATTAGAACAAAAGAATGACGATCTGGAAAGGGCTCACAGGTATTATTCATATTTTTAATCCTTCACTGTTTAACATACTTCCGAAAAGATCTTCCCTCATAGTAAATAATAATAATGAAATCTATTTTCCAGAATCACCAAAGCAACCGAGGAAGAAATAGAAGCCAAATTTAACCTGGAAATAGAAAAGAACGCGTTACTCGAATCCGAACTAGACGAAAAGGACGGCTTGAAAGTCATAGTGCAAAGACTGATGGATGAAATAAGAGGTGTGTTTCAAACTTTAATAGATTCCAATATTTGACAGATTTCATATGAAATCGGACTGTCTGACACTGGGGATGTCACTAAAGTCTTTGGGGCGGAAGTAAATTGTTCTCCAAGGCAAAATATGAGACACGTATTGTTTTTTACAAAAAAATTCAGGAACTTAAGCTTATTTGAATATTTAAGTGAATTATTATTTAAAAAATAACGAAATTAAAAAAAAAATTATATCCTCTGAAGCAACTTTAATTTTCTTATATGACCATAATGGCATACATGTATCGAAAAAAACTCGGAAGTTAATTGACTATAAAAGTGCACCTTCGATTTTTTTCTTGTTTTTTTTTTTTAATCCTGGGGCTCTGTTCTCAATATTAACTATTCCTTCATATAGAGTACCTTATTTTTTATAATTTCAAATAAATTTGCAAATTATCCATTTATTTTTTAAACATGCATAGTTTTATGTCTCAAAGAAACCAAAATTCCAAACAAAACATATTTAAATTGAATAACAAAACAAATCTATTGACCTTCTGCCATAATAAATCATGAAACATAAAACTCACACATAAAGAAAGTTGTACTGAATCTTTTTTAACCCGTTTTAAGATCTGATTGGAGAAATAGGCTGCATTTCCGATACTTAATCGATTCTATTTTTAAATTAATTTCAAAGTATTGGTCTGGAGGATGTCGTATGTATTAGGTTCTTCCTATATTCATTTTTATATTTGAACCGGTAAATATATTAAATACAATTTTTCAGGAAGTTGTAACTTCGCTAATTTTACATTTCTAGAACTTACTAACTTTGTAGTATTTTCATTTCTTTAATAACCATTTTCGGCCTGTTTTGGTTAATTTAAAATTTTGGAAATTTTTATTTTGTGTAAATTTCCTCTTTCGGCAATGAAGTACATTTTCGGTAGTTTTCTACATTCGGAATTTTTTCAGCAAAAATATCTCATCCAAATGATGAATTTCGAAAAATGATGTTAAATTTGGGAAAATTAATTCACAAGTTCCGTAAATTTAAGATAATTTTAGGAAAACTACATTGCGGAACATTATGATACATTTTATCTGAACCTTTCGAATCTTGTAACAAAAAAGTGTTATACTGTGAGGAACGGAACAAACTTTGTCAGTTTAAACTGTCGTTACTTGATAGTATCGAAAATTTCGTTAAATTTCCCGTTACTGGCCGAACTTTTACAAATATTTATAAAAAAAATCTGTCCAACTTTGATTTAAACCGATTTTTAGTTTAGAAGAAGTTTAGTTTAGAAAGCGTAATTGAACTATCTTTTACATTAAAAATGTTCTGTTTGAGATTTTTATTTAGTTGATCAACTGCGAATATAAATTAATCAGGGATATTTAAAATTGAAGTATACTTTCAGATTTAAAAAGTAAATAATAGTTGATTTTACACGGCGATTCGGAATCAGTTTACAGTTTTAGAACTTGCAGAGTTACAAATTTAAATGCTCGATCGAAACTTTAACTATTTTCAATTTACAATAACATGAAAATAATATATTCATAATTAAAGGCTTTTATTGAATTTTAAATGCTATTTCAGTCAAAAATATTAAATTTCTAAACCATTCAATTTGAAAGTTTTTTATTAAGAAAAAGAACAAGTACTTAATATTTAGGAAGTACTAAGATTTGAACGTTACAATTTTAATTGTTCCATTAGACCATTTTAACTTGTCACTCAAATTGTTGAATTTTTATGTATAAATAACAATTGAATACCTATTATGCTTAGACAAAATTCTAGTAAGTTAAAGAGATATTCAGAAGTTTAAAAAATTTTAAATTATTTAAAATTTGAAATTATTTTCAAAAAAATTAAACTGTACTGTGTTCTGACAAATACGTATATTTCAACAAAAATTTCGGTGCAAGTAGCTGACGGCCTAATTAAAAACAAAATATAGATGTTTGAAAAAAATCGAATCATTTAAAATGATATAATTTTAAAATTTCTTGAATTTATTGATTGAGTCTTCAATTTCTATCATCGAAAATGATAACAAGGATTTTTTTTTTAAGAACTGAATCTGAGTCTTCGAACTCTACTACAAGTGTCAGTATCTTCCATTTTTTACGTCTTTTTATTACTTCATATGGAAATTTTTTTAGCTTTAGAGTACAAGTTTTTATATTGCCTTGAACGTGTAAAATGTTTGCGAACCAGGAAATGACCGGGAATTTTTTACTTTGACTAAAACGGCCACTCTGTTAATTGATTTCATACGAAATTGGTCATTCGATCAATTTAATAAGACTGAAATTGATTGTTTTGTTTTCTGTTTTTCAGATCTGAAGCAAGAAATCCAAGTTCAGGAACGACGTCAGCCGGACAACGACAAGACAGCTGATCGAATTCGAAATATCGTCGACAGTAACAAACTTCAGGTTGAATTGGGGTCGCATACGCCGCCCTCGAGCCCGGTTACGCCTCAAAATATAACGCCAGTCAACTCGATAACGCCGCAAACTAAGAGTAAGATTCACTCAGCTATACGTAAAACCAAGCTTTTATTCACATACGCTTCTAAGAGGAGATCCGTTGCCTCAGCAAAAAAATCTCCCTCGCGATCAGTAGAATAATTAATTTAATCGATTTATTTCATCAATTTAATTTCTTCCTCGTCAATTTTGGAGATTTTTTCTCTTTTTTTTACTGTGATTGACCCTTCGTCGTGTACATAGTTTCTTTGTGATATCGATTACTTTATTTTATGACTTCTTTCGTGTCCAAAATGAGTTTCTATTATTTTATATTTTGTTAATTATTTATGGAATTCGAATAAAGAAGTTTCTACCAAATATGATTTTATAGAAGACTCTGATTTGTAGCTTTTTTGCAAAACGTTTTTTACATTTTAATTAAGCCTTAAATAACCAAATTTGAATGCAATTACTGGATACAACTTTTTATTGCAGAGTTAATATTTTTTCGTCTCTTCGGAGAAAAAATGTCTAAAGATTCTCTTTGGATTATTTGTGGAAGTAATTAAAATCTTAGATTTCTTTAGTTCTGGAGATTCTTGAGACATTTTTTGTGGTTTGACGAATTTAAATAAATAAGTAACACTTCTCTTTCATATTTGCCATCAGTTGCAAATGGCGTGGGGGGAGTGATTGGCAACAACAATAATAACAACATGAACCCCCCATTGGCACCTTGCACGAGAATACTTGCCATGAACATGATTGGTGACCTCATGAGAAAAGTTGGGGTGAGTATGGAAATTCATCAAAAGATGGATCGATGTGTCTGAAATATATCCTCTCGTAAAAGGCACGCAGTTCTTTCGGCTTCAGTTCCAGCACGGCTTCTTCTTATCAGGGATGGGCCGTATTTATTAATTTGTCTACCCTTTCTATTAAATACTATTTCTATTAAATATATATTTCTCAGCTTTCTTTATATTTTATTTTTATTCAAATTAAAACTTATGTTTTGTTGGATTCTCATCATTTTTCTAAATATATTTAAAACTAAAAATTTATTTGCATGTTGGAAAGTTTTTCTTTTGTATCGAAGCTCGCGGAATTCGCTAGGATTAAAGTTCCTATTTGTAAATTCGTAATCAGTCGACTTTTTTTAATTCGCCCATCCCTGGATATGACCACGTATATCTGCATTTAAAGATGAAGAAAATTAAAACATATTTTCGAATCTCGCATTACTTTTATTGAAATACGATTGTTTAATTTGTTTTCTTTGAAACGAGGTTTTCCACTAATCCCTATGCATCGTTTTTGAATGTTTATGTTCTGTGCATACCAAATAATAACTTTCTCAAGTTTGGAATGATAATGTTTATGAATTCGAATCTGAAGCAGCCTTTGTTAAGAAATAGCTGAGATTGCCGTAATCTTATTTTTCTTCATATGCCGAGATTAATGTTTTTTTTTTTATGAAACGTCAAGTTATTTTGATTCTTTAATCGCTTTTAGCTCTAAATTGGAATTCTTTAATGACATGTTAAAATTACAGTCCTATTAAGTGGAGCGTCCTGAAATATTCATTTTTCTAAATTGCAAGGATTCCAAATTTTGATTATTATAAATTTCAAGGCTTTTAAAATTGAACTACATAAATTTAAATCGTTTCAGTGTTTGAGTCTTTGAATTTTGAAATTCGAATTTGATCGAATTGAAAGATTAAAGGGTAATTTTAAATGCTGTAAATTTTTTATCGTAATTTCGAAGGGCTTCGAATATAAAAATTTTAAATATGTGTTCCTTGAATTTCTAAAAATTAAAAGATTTGGAAGTGGACTGTCACTATAAATTTTTAGTTTTTTTATTTGGTCAAAATTAGTTCTTTAAATTTCCAATTTTCCTAAATTTGTATAAAAATAATGTACACGTGCAATTTCAAAAGTATATGAATTTGTATTTGGAAATTTTAAAAACATTGCAGTTGTAATTTGGACTTGCTTGAATATAACAATCGTTTTAACTCAAGGGTTTCAAGGGTTCAATTTAAAAATGTTAAAAGTTTCTAAATAACTGAGATATTTAGGAAGTTAGCAATATTTGTGAATTTCAAGTACAGAACCTTTAAAACTTGAATGCTTTCTAATTTTTGTTTTTACTAAGTATTAAAAAAAAATCGAACCTGAACAGTTGTAAGTTTTCAATGTTCCAAATTTTACTCTTTTCTCATTCAAATTCAAAAACTGTAAAACTCATATTTTAAAATTAAATGCACATAATTTTTTCCTTTCAAGATTTAATTTAATATATTTTAAAACATTCAAAATGGTTAAGATTCTAAATTAAGATATTTTGGTCGTGCATCACGAAATGATTAAACTTTAGAACATCCAGTGATGAAAAATCCATTGGGTTTTCTTTCCTATTGTCCAGTTTTTCTATTATTTTTTCCAGATCTGAATATTTCAAAAAAATTTTAGCGCTGAAATGAATTTAGATTAAGTCAGAGTTAAATAAATAAAAATTGAAAATCCCAGTGGATTTAACGAATTAAAAGCAAGCTCTTTCCCCATTTTAGTACCCGTTATTTTGGTAGTTAGTATGACGTAGCTGGTGTTTTGGTAGCTTGACAGGTGGGTCTGTATAGACTGTAGGAGGGTGAAGTGCTCATGTCCTGGTGGAAAAAAGACGAACCCCCCAGCGACTGCAAAACCACAATCGGTTCAATTAGATGCATCGGTCCAGTGTATCAGGCAGCAACCTAAACCAACCATTTGCTGACCGTTTGCACTACAACCCTCCCAACTTCCTTCAAATCAGGTTTTCATTTTGGTTTCAATTTTTTGTTTGCATGATTTTGCCTTTTGAAATCCAACCTTTTTGTTATTCCCCTAAAATTCCTGCGGAAAAAGCTTACATTCCAAATACTAAGTCTAATACAAAAATCTACTTCTCTTTCTAACAATAATAACACCACGCTTTTGCAAAATTGACATTTCAAAATTCGGGTAATTAACTGCTGGATAAACGTGGTCATTTGCCATTACTAATTGTAGATAGTTTTCGCTCTTCATCTTCAAGTTTTTCATACATAGGAGGTATAAAGCAGTCATGCTGTACTTTTATTTTTATGAAATCGATCTGTTCTTATGACCTTAGAGGCAAAGAAGCCTTATTAAACATATCTGCTGAATTTTGTAATAATTCAATAAATTTATTTTATTTTAATTTAAATTTTTTGCTGTAATAATTTGGAATTCTATGTAGCTACTTTTGGAAAATTTATTTCCTCTCTAGAAAAAACAAAAAGTAAGTGTCTTTTTTTCATTCATTTTTCATGTTTCTGAGTATACAACGTTCATCCTTCAAATCTATTACCATTTTTAATTCCATTATGCTTTATCGTATACATATTTCTTTTGTAAACAATTTACTTTTATCTAAAAAAAAAAACGAAAAAATTGCTAATGAAAACTTTTAAAGTCAGTTTATAAGAAAAATTAAATCTCATATTTTTTCAACACTGCTTATTCTCGGAAAATAAATAAAACTCTGAACATTTCTAGCTTCATTTTTGAATAATTCTTAGGCAAAATCAAGTATTAATATTTTGTGCATTTTTTAAATATAGGCACTGGAGAATAAACTGAACACCTGTCGCAATGCCTCTCGGGAAGATCAAGCAGTTCGAGATCTCTACAGGTAACGCTTAATTAATTATTTAATTAATCAGGATTGATTCTTTTGTGTTCGTGTGAAAAAATCCTCTATTATATCGATCCTCGATGCATGTTCTGTGATTGAAAATTATAAGTAATTAACGTCGAGACGCTTCCTTAAAAGCAAATTGTACAAGCGAATCTCGTATTAAGAAAGAGAACATCTATTTTTGCTTTTTAGATATTTTATTGTGCTTCCTTTTTTTAATGATTGTTGCAGTTTTAGAATCTTTGTGTACAAGCACAACTACCTAATTTTTGATTTTACTGGTAAAAGGGCACTGATTTCAAGAGTAGAAAAATTCTTTTTATCTTTAACATTTTTAGATGTCATAATTTTAATTCGTCTTTTCAACACAATTTAAAATATTTTTGCGAAAAGGTTCAAAGGATTTTCAAATCTCAGCTCAAATTTTTAAATTATTTGTAGATTGCAATTTAATCAGTGCTTATTTTCCAATTTCTTTAAAGAAATCTGTAAAAAGTAGAGTAGATCTTTTAAGACTTTTTTCCTTAAGTAAGCTTTTAGAAATTTTGTAAAATTGATTGTATTTATTAACTCTAGTATCTTTTGTCAGTTCTCTCGTCAGGGTGTCGACTCCGTCGAAACACTAAAACGTTTTGGAATTTGTATACTGATGGGCAGAAATTCATACAAGTTGATACAAGTTGGGACTTTTTTTTAATTTTAGATTCTTTTGAATTTGAGTGCCTTCTGCCTTCATAACTTGAAAGTTAACAAATTTTACAACCTTTAATGTTTACTTTTCAACTTACAAGCTTTTGAATGTGAAAATATTAATTTCTACACTTTTTTGTTTAAAAAGAAAATTAGAGCCGATACCCTGTTTAGAGAAAAATACTAAATAGTAGAAATAATGATATTGTGAAATTTGTGTCCGTCGCATGTCCATCTATTAGTAATACTCAGTGTAAAATTTATTGTGCACCATATTTTTTGACGTGAGAATCCTCTCAGAGAGAAAAATTTAATTTTACATTAGCAATGAAGTTTGCTGCTTTCTTAATTTTTATTTTTGATCCTTATTTTTTTACAATTCTATTATTTACAAATTTAAGAAATACTACAAGAAATGATTTTTATTATTAAACGTTATTCAAGCCGAAGATTTGATGAATTTTAAATTCTAAAATAAAAAGCTCTCTGTTAGGATTTAGAAAAATTATACCAGTGTATGTTCAAAATTTGTATAGTGAAATACCTGTAAACGAGTACAACTTAGATTATTCATTAATCATTACAAAATGTAATTTATCTTAATCGTTCACGTTATGTAACTGCCTCGATTATTTTCTATAACAACAATTTCATCCGACAAAAATAATGTTGGTCCTAGTTTGAGGTATTTCTTCGCCTTTTTGTAAAATCTTATTCCATCAATTTCTAATTTTTAAATCTAGAATCGAAGAAATCCTTAAATTGAAACTTTCTTTTATTTTTTTATAACTTGAAATATACATTTTTATCATTAGATTTCTTAGATATTCTGTGAACGACAACCAAGTTCGAAATAAATGTAATTTTCCATTCGTACCCTGTCCGATACAAAAATTCATTTTTCTTCATTACAAATTTATTTGTCTGGTTTTGCATGATAGCTTTGTGTTTGTAGATTAGTGTATTTTAAAAAATGCGTTGGATTTTTTTCGAATTTGCGCGCATATCGCCCACAAATTGGTTCGAATGAACCAAACAATAACTGCGTTTAAAAAAATGCTATTTATGGGTTCCGCAAGTTCCATAAGTTTAATGCATATTTCCCTTAAAAAAATAGGTTTTTGTTCATTTTATTAGAAATCCTCAATATCAGATGAATCTATTTGAAACTCAATATTTCTCTTTACAATTAGATATATAATAGAAATGAATAATTAGTTTTTAAATATAACCGAAAGTATATTTTATAGGATCAAAACAACAACCCGTTAGTAACAAAATTTCAACTCTTTAATCAGAGCGAGGCAATAATCAATTAAATTTGACAGAAGTAATTATTAAACCACTTGATATTAGTTATAACAATATTCTCTGAGAATATTGCTAAAAAGTTAAAGTTTTGTATAAAATTTCTCACTTTTTGTAAATGTTTTAATTAGAGTGAGATACTAATTAATTCAAGTTAACCAAAAATTATTTTAACAATTTATTGTTATTTTTAATAATATAGCCCTATATATAATATAGATAGATGCGGTTTTTCTGAAATATGAAACTTTTTGTCTACTTTTCTCTCAGAACGATATAATAATCAATGCAATTTAACAAACATAATTTTTTAAATAAAGTATTATTTTTTGTAACTATCTTCTCATTTAATAATGCTATATAGTTGTGATTTTTTCTGAATTTGTTTACTTTGTTTTTGCTTTTTAGTTATGAACAAATAACGAATTAGCATTAGAGAGAATCATTTTTTAAACAATATTTCTTTTTGTGGATCTATTTTTCTGAAATAAAACAGATATTTAAAATATTATTCAAATTTTCAACATGAATCAAATTCAATGTAAATTTCCCTAGAAGCTGAAAATTTCAAAAAAGCCTGCAAATGTCTAGAATAACTATAGGAGATTATAGTTATAAACAATAATAATTAGTGTAAACAATTATGTTTCTTAAATTGCATTCATTATTATCTTTTTCTGATAACTCAGGCGGATAAAAAGTTGAATATTTAAGAAAAAATGCAACTTTCTACCATTATTCAAAGAGAATATTTTATTAAAAATAATGATCAATTTTATATACAATTATATGTAGAGTTGATATTTAAGAACTAATTTTTTATTCGTATTCTGTGGCTAATTGCGAACATAAATGCTGAATTTCATATCGATTCACTTAATTAATATCATTCTTTTATTTTAAAAAAGCCTTTATTTTTGTAGTTTTTATCAAATCTGGGGGCGATATGTATGAAAATTCGAAGAAGAAAAATTGGACCATTCTAATGTGGACCCTAAAAATATAATTTGGTGACTGAAAACTATTGCGTATGTTTAATTAGGACAAGAAGGCAGGTGCGAAGTTTAGCTACAGGCAACAACAACCACATTCGATTGTAAATCTTCTTCGGATCAATTTTAAGCTGTACTGAATCTTAGATTAGATTTGACGCGGTTGAAATGCGAGTGAGAAAATTTTGCGATGTAGGTCGTGAACCTTTGGACTGTCAAACTTTATATTTCTCAAAAAGAGTCGGGAGAGCCAGTCAAGAAGTGAAAATTACAGCTGGAAATGACGATCTTCTTGTAGAAAGAAACATTTGTATTTATTCCTATATTCTATATTTATAGTATATGTATTCCCGAACTCTTGCAATATCGTATTTTAATTGCGACTCAAGTTCTTCCTTGCAGAAAGAATTTGTTCGATTTTATATTAAAACATATTATTGACAACAATGAAGGAATCAAACGAGAAATGTTACAATCAATATTTCGAGTTATTGAACTTATTCGACTCTCCTCGTTAATCTTTCAACTTTAAGTTTGTCTCTGCAAGGGCGAATTTCGTTTTAGATCAATTCAAACTTAGATTTTTATAGTCAAATTCCATCATTCTGCTCTGTGAGATTTTTAGTAATTTTATTTTTTTAACTTTCTTAATTTTTGTGAATTGTCTACATTTTTCGACGTTCTGTGAACGATCATTTTTTTCTATAATAGAATTTTAATTTATTGATCTGGTTTTAAATTATATTTGCAGTTCTAACCGATTTTAATTTCGACTTTTCTGATTTTTAATCGCTTGTGTCAATTTTATGAAACTTTGGACAGATCGTGAATGACTAGGATTTTTGTACATACGTTATTGAGTGTTAATTTATAGCAGCCCAGAAATTTGTAAATTGCGTTAGCTTTACTTGTTTCTGTGTTGGAGATGTTTATATGGCGTCCAGTGAATTAGTTGTTGAATTAATTTTCGAAGAACGTTTTGTAAAGCATAATTAAAGTGCAGATTAGCACACTTTTAGATTCACTCTTCGAGTCTGAAAACCAACAGGAATTTTGTAATGGCGCATAATCAAGAGGATTTAATAATTAAATAAATAACTTAAGACACTTATTCAGAAACGAAGAAAGAAAACTGAGTATTTTTCAAAAGAATGACTGGATATTTTCTAATCCTGAAAGCTCTTAAAAATAGAAATGAGGAAATTACAGTAAAAAGTTTCTTCGTTTCTGGTTTTCAGGAATGAAACCATTTGTGTGTGCTTTTCGATCGAGCAAATATTTTTCTTGTACTGCCTTAAGTTTGAAGAATATTGTGCGTCAGTGAAAAAGTACGATTTTTATATGCAAAACGATGTTGTGTCGGTCGAAGAAAATGGTAGGGTATATTTTAATACGAAGCTTAGGTCTGGGTGATTTTTTTTTTCTGGAAAATTCTGGTTTCTATAGAATCTTTAAAAATCCCAGGATATATTCCATTTATTTTTTATTTTTTTTTCTCTAAAATTTTTACTTTGCGAAAATCAGCATTTTCCAAAAAAAAAAAAAAACAACTGAATGTCTAATTCATGGAAATTTAATGTTTTCAGCTAGAGATTCACACCCGTTACTCATTTTAATAAAACTATGTTTATAATGACCTATGAATTATATTCAAGTCAAAAATTATCTTGATATTTCTCACTGTAAACGAAATCTAGATCAGTTTTTTTACCATTTAACATTATTTTTTAAATGTCCAGTTTCGATTAAAACTAAAGTTAGGAATTCCCAAAATAGTCTAAAAATTCCACTAAGTGAGTCTTGAGAATATATTATTCAAGTCAGTATTTCTGGTACCTTATTTAAATAAAAACTGCATGGTCAGTAATAAAATTTTGGCTTGATCAATCAAGTCTCTTTTTTACTACTTCAACATACCTCATGTATACTCAAAATTTTGCAAGTATTTGGACTGCTGACTCTGCTAAATATTAAATCGTAGTAGCTAAATTGTGATGTAGTCTACACTAAATCGAGTGGCATTAATTGTCATAAATATCTCTGTAGAAAATGTTGCAACATTTAACAAGTTGCTCTAGCTGTATATTGCGTTGGATCATTCATAGAATAAAACCGATAAAAATAGATTTTCTGTCTGCTTTTTAAAATAAATCCTTAGAGAAAATCTTATCATTCCTTTTAATTCTAATCTAAAATTAATTTTTTATTTCATCATAGGAATTTTTTTTCGAAGATAACATTCAGGGTTGTGCATTGTATATAATTTTAAGATCTGGAAAAGTCACGGAATTTCGAGTTCTGGAAAACCAGGCAGTCATGGAATTTTTCAAAAAAGGCGGGAATTGTTTTAGTCGCACCTATTTCAAAGTCTTTATAATTACTTGAGGAAATAGAGGAAAGATTAAAAAATTATTTTTAGTCTTAAAAAAGAAGAAACAATGTTTTGATGAGAAGTTCTCAAACAATTTAAAAAATATTTTTTATCGATGTCTGTCATTCACGATATAAAAAAAAACCCGAAAAGACATTAAATTTGTTAATTAAACCATTTTTATATATTTTTGTTTGTTCTAATAATCAAGAATATTTTTACTTCTAAAAATTTATAATTCTTTACCTAATTTTTAATTTGTTTACTAATTTCTAAACATTTCAAATTTATTAACTGAAGTTCTCTAGGAATCAGTTAAAATCGCTTCAAATAATAAAAATCTAGTAAAACAAATAGAAATCATTTTGTAACTCCTTGGATATAAATGAAAATTATTGCTTCAATTTTTCTCTACAAAAAAATAACCGTTTATAGAAAATGCACGCGCGCATATTTAAAAATTTATAACAAATATTAAAATTCTACGGAATCTTTCAAGATAACTTGATAACTTGAAATCTTTTAAATTATTTGAAATCTGTCGAAATTCCTCTATACCCACTGAATCGGTTAAAATCCGTAGAAGTCCTCTGAAATAAAATGCAATTTATTCACGAAAGTTTTTTAGACATTCGTTAAATTCCATTGAAATTCTAAAAAATTATTAAAATAAGTAGAAATTATTTGGAATTCTTTGTATATAAATTAAATTAAAATTATTCATGAAGTTCTCGAAAAACACCGGGTAAAGAAAACTAACGTGCGCCAAGCACGCGTTTACGTCCTTGCGTTTTTTTATTTTTTATTAAACACAGATTATTTAAAAATCCTTAACAAATTTCAAAATATTAAGAGTTCTCAATATTCTTGGATCGAAATCTCTTTAAATTCCTTGAAAACTTTTTAAACAACTTAATATCTGTTACATGCTTTGAAATTGGTCGAATTTCTCCATACTGTAAATCCATTGAAATAAAATTCAATTTAGTTCTTAAAGTTCTCTAGAAATTCGTTTGAACCTCTTGAAATCCGATAAATCCATTAAAAAAGTACCAATTTATTACTTGAAACTGCTTGAATATAAATTAAATTTCACGTCCCTGTTACAGGGACGTACAAAGCATTTAAAAGTCCATAACAAATGTTTAATTATTAAGAGTTATACCATTTTTAAACGCAATTTTAAACAATAATTTAAGAAATAATTATTTCTAGTTAGTAAGATATCTTTAAAGAACTCTTACTTTCGTAGTTTTAATATTTTTATGAATGTCAATATATTTTACGTATCTGAAGATCTAAACTGTTTCCAAAAATATTGTTAGTCGCATAGTGTTAAATTTTAAGCAGTTATATTTTTTTATATCTTCAATTAAAAATTTGGTCAATATTTGAAAAATATACATTGGTGATTGTCAAATTAGAGGCAAACTTGAAGTCCCAGTAATACAACATTAAATTATAAAATCTTACTTATTTTTATTTTATAAATACTCACTATGATTCTCTACAAAATGTTGAGCTCGTTTTCTTAAATTTCAGTTTCTATTTACTTAAATTTAATATAAGACCACCCCAAACGTTATTATGGCGTTATGTGTCTAAACCTCACTTTACACAAGGAAATATGGATTTTCTGCTTTGTTTTGACAGTTAGCCGAAAAAAGCGGCTAGTGTTTGAAGTTTATAAACTTTAGAGGAACAAAGCTTTAATTTATGCAAATTTTTCAAGCAAAACAAATAATATTGTATGTCATTTTAATCGTCATTTGCTTTAGCCCTTTTTTCTGGTAAAATATTTGTAGTTATAGCTTAGTAATAAACACAGAATTATTAAGTGTGTCCGTGAATACGAAATTCTAGAAAATTTAATTTGAAATATAAACATATTTTTATGTAAATCGGATAATAAAACTCAAAAGTACATTTTGACAACAAAATCGTCATCAGAGATATT
>JAAAKG020057225.1:0-18036 GCA_010014905.2 Druon quercuslanigerum | reverse complement strand
TTATAATTTGTATGCTCAACTTAGGCAAAACATGTTGTTAAATAAAAGGTCACATGTCCCTTATTTCGTTTTTCCAAAAATTTAATTTTTAATTTTTAATCTTATGATTTACGAATTAAAGAAAACTCAACTTTTCTCTATTAATTTTTTTTTTGTAACTTGTGTCATTTAAAAAAAAACCTTTTTCTTTATTTTTAATTTTATTTCTTACGAGTAAGACGAAGACTACATGTTTCATTGAAAAATGATTAATAACCATTTTAGATATCTTTTTTGAGTGTATAACTTTTGAGAATTATTTTTTTTCGTACTTTGCGTCGCTTTTTCATAAATTTAATTTTTTGTATTTTTATGTTATTTTTAACTATTAAACCAAAAACTAGACATCCCACAAAAAAATCACGCGTAAGAAACTTGTAGATTCTTTTCTGTTGTAAAACAACTTTTGTCTCGTTTTTTTAGCTTGTATCGTTGGTACAACTAATTTAATTTTTTGTATTTTAAATGTTGTTTTTTACGATTAAAATAAAAATGAAGCGTCCAATCAAAAAGTAAATAATATGAAATATGTACATCTTTGTTAGGCTAACAATTTTTTTGTTCGTTCTTTATCGCATATTGCATAATTTGACCGCAAAATGGGATTTTTTATTTTTTTTTGTGTGATCCAAATTTGAATTTTTAATTGGCCAAAAAAATTTAAAAAGTTGTGATGATTATCTTGTAGGGTGTTCAAAAATCATGCCTTCTGTGGCCGAAAATTTTTATTTTCGTTGTTTTTCTTTTCTTTTGTAAATGCTATAACTCTAGCAATTTTTTGTATTGAAAAAAGTCATTTGCATAGATTTTATTGAAAATGTAAAGATACACAGACAGACAAATACATTCGTGAAAACCTGTATTTTGTTCTTAATAAATGTAAAATTAACCAAATTTGTTTTTGAAAATACAAGCACAAAATCTTTTCTAAATTCAAAAATTTTTGATGACGATTTTAAGTGTTATCCCTAAAACCAAGAAAATATTAAGATAAATAACTTTTCTATCGAACACATGTATCGCCCATCATATAAATCATCTTTTTTTTAATTCTCTAGACATTTTCATCAGAAAATTACTTTGTTGGCTTTTCCGATTTTTCGAGAGTGTTTCCAAACATGTTTTAAACCCTTTTTACTTGTTATAAAGTTAAACACTAGTTAAGGGATACAAAAAAATACTTGTATATTTCTAGAAAAACACCCAAAATAATCAAAAAGTAAGTAAAATATAAAAAGAAATAAATTATTTAAAAAAAATTTTAGTCGAATAAAGAATTCATTATTGATAAATAATAATAGATTTCAATTATTTCAATGAATTTCACTAATTCTTTATAATTTTAATAATAAACTAGCTATAATTAATATTAAAAATATAATGTGTTACATAAATTTTATTTAATTAATAAATTGTAAATAATTATCCAATTTCTTTCAATTTAAACTTGTAATTTTTTAAGCTGGAACGGTAAGAGGGAACTTTTCTTACACTCTATCCCTTATCCACCTATCCAATTACTAAACATTATCATTTTTGGGATTTCGATAACTATTTTTTCGATTAGACCATAAAAGCATAATTTGCGAATATTGTCGAAGGTATATTCATAATCAGTACCGCAAAATACGTCAGCATGCGTGGTTTTCACAAAACGAGAATTAAATTAGTGATGAACGTAATATTTACAGATCTTGATTTATTTTCTTTTTTCTGTATTTTTTACGTGGGGGCGGGGCGTATAAAACTTTCTGGGTCTCCCTAAAATGATATATAACTGTTAGACATAAAAGAAAATTTTCCTAAAAGTTTTAAATCATTTATCCAAAATTCGGAAAACTTATTGAAGTAATCAATTATAAAATTATAATATGAGTTAAAAAACAAAATCGTAATTAGAAGTTTATCAAATTCGGTAGCTAAAAACAACGTTGAATAGCTTTTATAGTAAATTTACTCAATTTTAATAACATTTAGAAAAGTTCTCTGACAATTACAAATAGTTTCCTAACATTCCTAAGTGCTAACAGAATTCATGTGAGTATATATTTGATGGAAAACAGGGGCAAAAAGTCTTTTTTGAATTATTTGAATATAAGTGCACAGTCTATTAGTTTTAAAAGAAATTTCTGTGAAAATGTTCATAACGTCGACCTCGCTCTTGGCGGACGAGTCCGCCTATAGCGACGTGGCTAGTTTCAAAAGCTCTCGACTGACTGAATTCGTAAAAAATGAAAAATAAGTGCAAAAAATTTGTTTCATTATTTCAAAATGAATTCGCAGTGCATATTCGTCAATATAAACTAAGCTTATGCAATCGACTACGTATATATCTAGATTGTATCATATTAACCAGTGTATTTAATGTGCAAAGAAAAAATTTCTTATAACGAAGGAAGGGCCCCGGCCATTTTCTTATATTTGCTACAATGCTGCTGACGACTGAGAAAACTAGTGTCACTCACTAGAGTTTTTTGTTAGATTTATTCTAATATGGATAAATACAAAATCACTTACATTGGCATTGAAACGGTTGAAATATAAGAAAACGAAATGATAATGAAATGTCATTAGATTTATGGACGTGCATCCTTTCACAAAACTTTTCACATTGATTATAACAAATAGTTATATTTAAAAATTTGTTTCGTTTACTTAGAGACGCCATTTAGGTTCCGTATAATTATTGATGAACGTTGTTTAAATGACATTTTTTGCAACAAATGTATTGCACTTAGAATTTTAGAAACAAAATAATTATGACCATACACACAATCTGAGAATGAAAGAGCAAAATGCCGATAGAAATTGTTTTGTAACATTAAAACTTCATCAGAATTAAAGAGAAAAAACTCGATAGAAATTTTTAGCAAAAATAAAGATTCCTCGGAAATAAAAAGCAAAAATTCAATAGAAATTTTTTTGCAACATTACGTTAACTATTTTTTGTAGGATATTCACTAAGGACTCATTTTAAAGCTGATTTCCTTGTTAAAGTTTAAAAAATATATGTTGCGTATAATTCAGTTTAATATGTTCAAATGTAAATTTCATAACTATGATAACTCCGTAAGCCCGCATTTATGATCTAAAAACAAAGAAGATAAAGATAGATAAGATAATAAGAAAGATCCAAATTTATGATGAACGTCATACATCGATGTCTTTGTATACAATGGGTTCGAACGTGCTCATTGAAAATGCAAAAATTTCGCTTTCAAGGCCGAATTTGGACAAAAATACGTTTTTAAAAAACAAAAATATCCTTTTCTCATTTTATTTATTTTTTCTTCAAAGAAAATCCTCAACACGTATAGGTAAAAATTAAGGAAGACGGTATTGGTAATCAAAAGACTAGAAATATAAAAAAAATTGAAATAGGTATCTACAGGTGATAGTAGTCATATAATCATGTTAAGAAATTCTTTTAACCATTTCAACCATTCTTTCAACCCATTTATGTTTTAAAGAAATAATGTATATTTTGTAGTAGGCGATATACTGCATCCAAAAATAGATGGAATCATAAATAAAATTCAATTATCCGTATGCAATTTATTCACTTTTCGTAAATATTACAGCATTGGCAGTGCCTGCAAATTTGACTCCATTTGTATGTCGATTTTGATGTTCAGATGCACATGCCGGTATTTATGATGCACAGTTATTTTTATTTGTGTGTAGTTTATTTGAGTTTTTCAACTTTTTTATTATTTGTAGAATATTCACTACGTTGTACAAACTACTGTTTATTATATTTGTTATGCTTTTGAAGCCCATACTGTTTTGCTCACTTTTTACGTGAGAAATGCATTGCTCCTGCTAATAATACAAATGCTCCTACCATCAATCCTTCTTCAACTAGTAATGCGTCTGTTTTTGATAGTTTTCCGGCAACGTCTGGCAAATATGTAATCAAATTAACCATTAATTGTTAAAAAGTGCCATCTCAAAAAGCTGTCTACTTTTAACAAAATAGTGACAGTATCTTCAAGTGCAGACTAGCACGGATTAAATCGGTCCCAACATCCATAGATTGGTACAATCAGCCATTCATTGACACTACGCTGTACTATCAACGTGATAAGATTTTTCTCTGATTATATTTTTTCTGCACGTACTGTAAAGTATCAGATTAGCCTACTGTATAAGTCTATTAAAAACTATATAGAATAAACACTTGTGAAGATGGCCCCCGAAGTTCACATTTAAAATTTTTTTTTGCAGTCGTTTGTTTGTTGTTGGTACGGTTTTGGTACATTTCATATTTTTGTTTGTACCCTTTTAATTGCCCGGCTTAAGGAAAATCAAAACTTCGGGCCATCCCCCCGCAGTTCAGATTTCTCAAATTTTGTTTGCATACATTTGTACGTCGTTCTTACTGTTTTCAGATTTCATATTTTCCTTTGTACCCGCTTGGTTTCCCGGCTAGAAGAAAATGAATATTTCTCTTTATCTCCCCGAAATTGAAATTTTTCTTTTTGCTAACGTTTATACATGTTTATCATGTTTGTTCTGTCCTGTTGTAATGTCCCCACGAAATTCAAATTTCTGAATTTCTCTTTCAGCATACGTTTTTACGTCGTTTGTACGTTTTGTACATTTCATATTTCCGTTTGCGCCCTCTTGGTTGCCCAGCTTGCAGAAAATCAAAATGTCATGCCAGAGGTCCAGAAATTCAAATTTCTCAATTTTTTGTATAGTTTTTTACATCGTTTGTACTGTTTGTACATTTTATGTTTTTGTTTATACCCGATTGGCTGTTTGGCGTTAGAAATATCAAAATTTCGTGACATTGGGCCGAAATTCAAATTTCCCAAATTTTTTTTGCATACGTTTGTACTGTTTGTACATTTTATGTTTTCGTTTGAACCCACTTGATTTCCCGGCTAAGGCAAACGCAAAAACCCAAAGTATGAAAGCATGGACGTGTTTAATTTTAATTAGCAGAATTTGTTAATTTATATCATTTGAAGAAAGTGAAAACAAGAATAATGAAAATCGGTTAATATTTGCTGTAGTAATAGAAATTTTAATAGTATACGAGAAATTAGTTTAATTTTTAAAATCCTTTGAGTTTAATGTCGCTGAAATATCTAACAGATTGTGCACCTTCAGGTAAAATTATGTTTAAGATGCTCCCAAAACCATACACAATATAAAAATCAAAGGGCAAAACCCCGATAAAAATTTTTTTCAACATTAAATATTCATCAGAATTAAAGGGGAAAAACTCGTATGAATTTTTTCAGGAAAATCTATTGACACTACACAGTTCTATCAACGTGATAAGATTTTTCTCTCATTAAATTTGTTCTGCACGTACTGCGAGGAAGCAGATTAGCCTATTGTCTACTCCTATTAAAAACTATATGCGTACGTTGTTCGTGCTCTTTGCAGGTTTCATATTTTCGTTTGTACCCGCTTGTTTTCCGGGCTAGGGGAAAATCGAAATTTCGTGTCATTGAATATTTGCTGTAATAATAGAAATTTTAAAGTGTACCAGAAAGTATAGCCAGATACGTCATAGAGTTTCGAATTATGTGGAACCAACCCAAGTGAAAATATTGGCCCTATTTTGAACCTGATATTGTAGGACTTAAGTTTTTTAGGAACTAATGGCAGGACTAATAGCGATAACCTATTATGGAGCTGTCAGGTCCTTGCCAAATCAAAATTTTAGACCTATTTTGAAACTGCAATTTTAGGACTTAAATAGGTTTGAAAAGGACCTACACAGGGCTTATTTACTATATAGTATAATTTTTTATGTAGAAAAAATGACAGCTTATTTCCACATCTTTTCAATAAATAATAAGTTTTATATTCACGAGAATATCACATAAATCAAGCAGTTACTTGTATCACAAAAAGCCATATGATAATTTAAATTTCCATTTGTACGTGAGATTATTGATCTATGCAATATAATATTTTTTTGCACGTAAGAATAATAATTTATTTATGTTGAAGAGGCGGGAGTCAAGTTTTATCCATTTCAGATGAACGCCTCAATAACCGCTCATTTTTTCTGCAAAATTTTTCTTTGAAAATAAAAATAATTATTCTTTATGTATAAGATGAGCAAGTAAAATTGTATTGATTTTTAAGACTGATGTCTGAAGTGTAATGGCTTTGCGAAGCTCTTTCCCTGTAGTGATTCCTACAAAGATTGATCAGCGACCAATGTCGGAGCGGTGTTGTGGGATGAGTGTGTGGTTTGAATGAACAAAACATGACTTCTAGTTTAAGAATAATAACGGTAAAAGACGAACTTCAAACTACAACATTGGCCGTGTGTATTGGGTTGTCTCAAATATCTAATATGATTGTTTTCTCACATTATAATATTTTAGACAGAAACATTTACCATAATCACAATAAATTAGTCAAGTCATTCTTTAAAAGAAAGATTCAGGAAAATAGCAGAAATTTAAAAATTTTTTGCATCAGTTTCACGACTGGAGTGGCTTCTTCAGCTCTGTTATATTTCTTTTTTTATCCCCTTTTATTTCCATGAAGAGGATTGATTTTTAAAAGCATCCTGAACGAGTTGGAAAAGGCAACCTTTCAGAAAACAGGCATAAAAAGGTATTAACAAAAAATTTAATTAATTGACTCACTGTATAATTTGAATGCAGGTTTTAACTGTGTGCTATCACTGAAAGACGCTGTAAACTGCAAAACTGAAGGCTCCTGGAAAACACTTCACTCACTAGTCACTTGAAAATAAAGAACTGTTCTCTAAAAAAGGTTGAAGATAACTGACCTGAAGGATACAGATTAAAGTTTGAATTGCCATCAGTATTATGGAAATATTTTGGTTATGCATACCATGACTCATTTTCACCCTCAACGTAAGGTTTGAAAACCGTTTAGGTATACCCAATAGGGGCAGGCAAGACATAAAGGGTTCAAGATTTGCCTAAAACAAAATAAGTAGAACGTACCAAGACCAAAGAAGGACGTTAAAAATATTAAATTTTGTTGCGGTGTTTATAAAAGTATACGTTAGGGCTTGAGCAGGACCCATAAGGTCCAAAATAGGACGAAAAGTGTAACGCAGGACCTAAACGGGTATTAATTGAGTTTTGCAAGTTCAAAATAGGACAAAAATTTTGACTCGTAAACTATACTTTCATTGACATGAGAGGCATGCCGGTTACGAAATCTGAAATTTGAAAGGATGATTTAATTAAATTATAATAAGCAGAAGTAGTTTTCTTTGCCGACCGCTTGATACCGAGTTTGACATCGAGCTTGACACCGACTCCCTACATCTGAATAATCGGTACGCGATCGAAACTGCTGATTACAGTTTTTTTATCAAATTCAAATAATAAGCTTTACTAAACGTTTTAGCAGTTAAGTTTTAAATGATGAAGTTATTAAAGTTAAAATAAAGTTATCAAAATGTATACATACATATTCTGGTTACATTAAGAACCTACAGAAACCGGATGTGCGAATAGATTTCCAAAATAAGATAATTGAATGCATAGGTAAGGCAACTTGGGAAGCGCTTATACGGAATAAAGATATAGAAGGCGCATAAACTATGTTCCGGGATATCATTGCTAGAGGTGCGATCGAAGTGTGTGGTACAGTGGTTGTAGGAAGAATATCTGGTGATGCATGGTGGAATGATGAAATTGCGGCTGCCCAAAAAACAAAGAAGGAAGCGTACAGGAGAACGTTGAACATGACAGCACTTAGCTATGAGGAAATAAATAGACGTATAAATGATTAGAGACGCAAAAAGAAGATACTCAAGAGATTAATTAAAGAAAGATAAGATAAAATTACAGCCAAGAAGAAAAAAAATACAAAACGACTTTAAAGGATGCAAAAAACTACTCCATAAAGCAATGAAGAGAATTAAAAGTACAGAATTTGTCAACGTGAGAAATTGCAAAGGGGAAATGCAATATGAGGCAGGTAGGGTTAGTGACGCTTTCAGAGACCATCCGAAAATAAAGCTATAGGGCACCAAATCTGTGATGTAGAACACAATGCATTAGGAAAACCCAATTGCGAAAGGCTGTGACACTGATGTTAGGGACATCATCAAGAACTTGAAAAACGGTAAGGCTTCCGGGGTAGACAGTATTAACGCTGAAATGCTTAAACACAGTGGCAAGTACTTACCACATAGACTGTGCGAACTAATAAATCTATGCTTTGAAGTAGGAGGAGTCCCAGGTGATTGGAAAAAAGCGATTATCTTGTCAATATGCAAAAGAAAGGGAGATAAAAGCAACTGTAATAATTACAGAGGGATCAGCTTATTAAGTACCTTAAGTAAAATATGCTCAAAGATACTTATTTGTAGGGTACTGAAAATAACAGAAGAAAAGATTTGGGGAGTCCAAAGTGGTTTTATGCTAGGAAGGTCATGTACGGAACAAATATTAGCTTAAGGCAAACCATAGAAAGAACTTTAAGAGTGGGCCAAAAAGTTTTCTGTGCATTTGTTGACCTAGAAAAAGCTTTCGACAAGGTAGATAGAAGTAAAATTTGTGAAGTCCTGAAAAAGTACGGTGTAAATGGATGGCTGCTACAAGCTATAAAAGCAATATATATGAATGGCAAAGCGAGTGTAAGGGTAAATGGGAAATTGAGTGACTGGTTCGATATTATACAAGGCGTCAGACAAGGATGCGTCATGTCTTCATGGCTATTTATATTATTTATCGACAAGTGTTTAAGGATAGCTCTTTTCGACGAAGAAGGTGTGAATTTTGAAACAGTAAGGGTACGTGGGTTAGCATTTGAAGATAATAAGGTTATCATGGCAGAATCTATCGAAAATTTGCAAAAAATGTTGAATAAATTGGGCCTCTTTATATAAATAAATTTTATTTATTCCCCCCTCTTATCAGAAGTAAAAATATATCAAATAAGGCTAAAATGGCAATATATAATTCTATATTTTTCCCGACTGTACTATACGGCATCGAAACATTGACTTATCATGAAAAAGATAAGAGTAAAATGAACGCAAGACATGAGATTCCTGCGCATAATATGCGGGAAAACTCTGATGGACAAAGTCAGTAGCGAGATAATCCGTAAAGAATGTGGTGCGGAGGAAACACTAGTTGACACATGGGAAAGAAATCGGTTAAGATGGTTCGGGCATGTTGAGAGAATGAAGGATGGACGACTAACAAAACAAGTATATCAAGGTAAAGTAAATAGCAGCGTGCCCAGATGCAGACCGAGGAACGAATAGTTAGAATGTGTAAATTAGACCCTAGTTAGAAGGGAGATAAGAAGCCATAGAAACGCGATAGCCTGCATGAAACAATGCATGGACGTTAAAGAAGCTAGAGAAGTTAAAGAAGCCAGGACAGAAAAGTATGGCGGAAAATAGTTAATAAGAAGAGTGTCAGTAAAGTGAATATCGCCTAAAACAAAAGAGCTTGGATACTAATGGCACCAAGTTGGGAACGTCTCGCGACGTCTTTCTGAGGATGTTCACTTTGGGTGATTGCTAAAGAGATTGATCAGCAACCTGGGTCGGAGCAAATTTGCGGAATGAACGTGTTATACAAATAAATAACACGAGAATTCTAGATCAATCTAAAAAATTGTATAACCCCTTCCTCACACTAATCCCCTCCACAACGAGTAAGTTACGCCTACCCCGAAAAGGAAACGACTTAATTGTGTAATAATAATAAAAATAATAATAATAATAACGTACTCATCTCGGACATCATCTACCTGTGCAAGACATGGGTAACTTTACAGAGTTTAGAATCCCCTGTTTGGATCCCTGATCATACCGCTCTTGTCAGTAATGCACAAGGTGCTCTTAGATCCTGTTGACGAGATTGACTGCGTGGGCCAACATGGTAAACATTCTCATAAAAAATCAGGCCGGTTTGAGGTCTGAAAGAAGTTTTATTGATCATATTTATACCCAAAATTCTTTAATTCAAATTCATCTGCTTATGCCAAAGCGACGAATCTTTGCTTTTTATATAGATTTCAAAAATGCTTTTAACTCGGTAAAGCACTGCCACCTATGGAGCAAACTTCTAAGACTATGCATGTTTACTAAAATTTTACGAATTATAAAAAATGTTTATGATAACGCTAACATGTCTATTCGCACTGGCGAGGGTCTGACTTCGTCTGTAAAGGTAACTTGTGGGGTGCTACTAGATGAGATCCTTACTTCTCTTCTTTTTGCACTTTTCACATATGATCTAGAAGAGTACTTACGGAATCACAGTATGCATGGAATTTCAATAGATCACTTACGTGACGTTATCCTGCTTGCTTATGCTGATGACATAGTGATATTCGCTTACTCCCAGGCTGACTCATAAGCAAAAATTAACCTTATCGTCCAATACTGTATGAGTAATTTTTAACGTTTAACGAAGCAAAATCAAAAGTTATGTTATGCCACAAAAGTCGGTCATGTAGATACAAATTCTTCTACGCACAGACTGACTTGAGATAGATATTTTATAAAGAGTTTATGAAAAGAATGTCTGCCGCGAATATTGCTGTGGATGCTGTTTCAAGAATTTTATTTTTATCTAAATCGAATGCTTGGCCAACTAGGACTACACTTTTTCATAGCCTCACGCTTAGTATTTTTTACGCAATAAAAGTCTGTAGATTAAGATACTTTGATTCGGTCTAAAAATTACAGTCCTCTTTTTATAAGAAAATACTATGCTTACCAACATACACGCCAAATCTTGCCCTCCGCTTAGAGATAGGTAAATTACACTTAACTCATGATATATTTAAGTCAGCGCTAAGATGGTTGTCGAGGTTGCTGTGTATGCCTGATGATAGGTATCCTAAAAGATGTTTTCTTAAATTAAAGGCAATGTCCCTAAAACCTGATTGCAAACCAAAGTATAACTGGGTTCTCCAGCTTGACTTGGATTCTGCGTCGCTCGTTGAAAATATGAATGTTTTTCTGAATAACTTTTCTGAATATCTCTGGTGTTCCGACTATCAAAGATCGCTCCAAACAAGCAATCTCCAAGTTTCCCCACATCTTAAACTCTATCCGGAATTTCAATCAAATCAGCATCTTAGATTACCTTTTTATATAACTACCATGATTTTTAAACTTCGCATTCTGGGCTGTATCAGGGGTTGTATAAGTTTTGGAGAATATAAATTTACTTATGGCCCTGCTAGACTCTGTCTTATATATAACCTGTCGCTAACAGAGGACCTTTATTAATTGCTGGCTGTTTGTCCTGCCTATTATGACTCAAGAATATCAATCTTAGGTTAACCAGCAATCACGAAAGTCAATCGCCAGTATTGGCGGATTCTTTTAAACTCTAAAAGTCCATACGAGCTGCGCAAAGTGATATTTACTGACTGTAAGGGTGTGGAAATCTGCGATTTAAGGACGTTATACATCGCTCAAAAACAAAAATTTTAATCATTTTTTCCCACAATGAGTTTTGGTGACCAGACTACATCTCATATCAATGAAAAGTTCATGATTTACGAGTGATTCGACGCGCTGCAGGGTGCCTGCCTCTTGAGTTTCACGAGGTTTGATAAGAATGCTGCGAGAATCCACACTGGGTGTCACTTCAATTTTGCTCTATTGTTCGCTCCTTTTTGATTACTGAACAAAATATAAACAATTTTTTCAAGAAACGGCGCTAGTCAGCAAATAGATTAACATTTAGATACCGTATACAAAAAAGCAGAACAAAATCTTTGAAATTTTGGCTTTAAAACGGCGAAACATTTACGTCCAAAAATATATATATTTTTTTTTAAAGTGGCCTTCAGAAGGTCAAGCTTAAATGTTGAAAAATCTACCAGAAAATGTTTTCTTTCGCCTAAGGGTGAATTTATCGGCAAACAAATTGTTCGATCGGCTTAGAAACCAACGAACTTCAAAATATGGACCTTGGGTGAAGGAACTCACGTTAAATATGCACCCTTAACGAAGAGGCTATTCACTTAGAAGTCCGATAAAGTCAATGTAAAGTTATTTTAACAATGTCGTGCGACTTCAATCGTACTTTCGTGACTTCGTTTAAATCTAGTTTTTTAATTCGTTACTTGTAGACTTGGATAAATCCAATCGATGACTGTCGACGTCATTTGACTTCGTCCTGCCTTCATAAGTCGGTTAAACTCGGCGCGTACTGTACGTTGCAGCATGACGTCCTTTTCGATTATTTTCATACCTATCGATCAGAAGGGCCACTGAAGAAATCTCATGACGTCCGGCGACTAACTTATCCGAAATCCTAAAGTCGTCCCTATAGTCGTCACAATTCGTCAGCAGAAGCATTTAAAAGTCTTTTAGAGTCTTTGGTAGTATCTGAGTATTCTCAAGTACTTCGCGGAAAGTCGGTGGAACTCGGGAAATGGATCTTAATCGATCTCGTACTAAATAATCTACTCTGATCATGCGCAAGAGTTCTTCTTGTTCTTCGTTCTGTTTCGTTAGCTTTGTCGTCCACATTATTTATGTCGAGATTTGTGATCTGATCCGATTGGATGCAATTATAACTATCGGTTCATTAGGAAATTCGTCCTTTTGAATTAAAAAATTTAAATTCTTTGGTTAAGAAACCATATTTCTGATTAAAAAATAAACATTTTGATAAGATTAATTTTTTTCGTCAGAAATAAAAATTTTTTAATAGAAAATTCGTTTTTTTTAGACAAAAATAAAAATTCTCTGGTCAAAGTCATATTTCTAATTAAAAAATAAACTTTTTCAATAAAACTAATCTGTTTCAACAAAAATTTAACTTTTTCACAGAAAATTTGTCTTTATGCATTGAAAATTCATCTTTTTGGACAAAAAGTTATATTTCTTATTTGAAAATGAATTTTTTGTTAAAATTGTTCTTTTTCTTCAGAAATGTAATTATTATAAATAGAAAATTCGTCTTTTTGTACTGCAAATTCATCTTCTTTTGGTCAGAAAGTCATTTTTTTCTTTAAAAAGGAACCTTCTTCTTAATAACTAAATCTTTGCAAGTTAAAAGTTCAATTATTTTGCTAAGTAACTCATACTTTTTGTAAAAAGAATTCCTTATTTTGCATTGAAAATTCATTTAGTTAGAGTCTAACCTCTTTTTGTTCGAAAATTGGAACATTTGGTGGCAACCACATCTTTGAAAGTTAAAAATTAAACTATTTTGTTAAAGTTCATCTTTTTTATCGAAAATTAATCTGTTTTAAATAGACGATTCGTTCTTTTGGTTTGCAAAATTATTTTTTTCTCGTCAAAGAGTCATTCTTCTTATTTGAAAATGGCCTTCTTTGTTTGAAGTTTATTCTATTTTCTCTGAAAATTCGAACATTTGTTTGAAAATTCATCTTTCCAAGTTCAATCTTCAACTATTTTGTTTAAAAAAACATTTTTTTCGTCAAAAATTCGTAATTTTGCATGAAAAACAATTTTCTTTTCTTATCAGATATCTTTCCTATTTAGCAATTAATTTTTTGTCAAAAAGTCATTTTTGCGATTGAAGAATTCTACAATATTGTTAAAAAAACTTTTTTTAAATTAAACTGTAATGAGTAGAAAATTCTCCTTTTTATATTGGGCATTCATTTTATAATGCAAGAATTATTTTTAAATGATTATTTGTTTTGAAAATTCAACAGACTTCTAAAAAAATCGTTTTCCTGGCTTCAAAAATGTACAGACAGTATTATTGTACTCTTAGTATTCTTTTTGGGTTGAAAAGTGTACTATTTGGTCAAAATTCATATTCTTATTTTGTAAAATGCCATCTTTTTTCATAGAAAATAAAGCTGTTTTTTTTAGACATTTATCTTTTTGGTTGATTTCAACTAATGTTGATTAAGTAATAAAATATTTTTTGGTTAAAAATTCAATTACTTTATTTAAAATTAACTTTTTTGTGCAAAAGTTATCCTTTTATATTGAAAATTAAGCGTGTTTTGTTGAAATTTCGCATTTTTAGCATGATAATTCATTTAGTGTCATATAAAATTCAACTATTTGGTTTAAAATCAACTTTTTCATGAAACACCATATTTTGGTGTTGAGAATTTAATTGAAATCTTTCTTGGCTAAAAATTCATCTATTTTTCTGAAAATCCACCTTTTGATAGAAATTTATATTTTGATAGAAATTTAATCTTTTCTGATAGTTAAAAATGCAACTGTTTAGTAGTGAAAAAGCAATACGTTATTTTGTTGAACATTCACTTCGTTTGATTGAATTAAATTGCTTTTTTATTAAAAATAATAATATGATAACGCATTTTTATACTAGCCCTACAATTTTATTTATTGTTCCCTTTTTTAAAAATTAAAATTAATACTCATGTACATACATCATTTCATAGTATTACGTGATTTCATGAAGACTTCACGAAAAATTATAAAGTTCGAAACTTTTGACTTTAGAGTGAATAGCGCCTTGCCCCAAACATTTTTTGGCCCATAAATCCTCAAAAGTTTAAATAAAGTAGCTTCTAGAAGACTTTTTCAAAATTTAACCTTGACTTTCTGAAGGGTACTCTTGCAAATTGAAAACTATGTTTCCGGACGTAAAATTGTCCACGTTTTCGAATCGAGTGTCCAAAAGAGGGGTTCCCAATTTAAAAATTAACTTTTACCTTAAAAATTGAACCCCAAGGTCACAATTATCATTATAGTCAGATGGTCCCCCTTGTCCTGAAAAAATTTTCTCTGTACATTTTTTAATTATTTTAAAAACCGCATATCATTACGAAAGCACATTTAGTGATAATTTGAAAATTGTGTTTCATATATTAGCGGAGATTTAGGAAAAATACATTGTTTACAAGGATGTCAATAAATAATAGTTCGCCGTGTGAGAAAATTTCACGAGAGTAAAAGGTTTTATATTTTGCCAGAGATTACAAACAAAAATCTATTTTCTTAATCAGGTGCGAGAAGAATACGTATAAACTTGCGTGCTTGAAGAAGTACATTTTAGCCTATAGGCTTTTTCGTCGATTGGAAAGGTCAGTTCCAATAAAAAAACTAACAAATGTTTGACGTTTCGGTCCTGAGTTTGGACCCTTATCGGTAAATATTTTATTATAGACAAAATCTTTACAGGAAATTCATTCTAAATATTTTTATTTATTATATAAATAAATAAGTTATTTGACGTTTAAAAATATGATAAGGCGTAAAATTAAAAAAAAAATTGTTTAAAAAAACCTCTGAGTTCAACAAGGTTGGCGACCGGTTGTGTCTTTAAAATCTTGCCAACAATAGATCACCACATCTGCGATGTAGAACACGATGCGGTAGAAAATTAGATTGACAAGAATGTATTGACAAGAATGTATTCGTTAAAGCCGAAGGAGCTTTAGCAAAAGAGAATTCACAATCACCAAATTACTGATGCCTATGCTACGACCTTTAGTTTTAAAAAGTCTGTCCAAAAGTGTGGCCGCGCGCGATGAGCATGTGGTCGTAGAGGGTTTTCTCAAATACAAATAAACATTTTGAATCTTTCGCAACGGCACTAAAAAGGTTGAAGTATTAGAGAACGAAATTATAATGAAATTTATTAAAATTTCATTAGACTTATGGACTTTCTTTTGAAATCCCCGAAAAGTTCGAGGCTGATTTCTTAATTGTCTGTTTTTGGTTAACAAAATCATCGCAACATTTTCTCGACACACTTGCTTGGGTGCGTTTTTCAGCGAAGATAAAGCTATGATGATTTTCGATTGTTGCAAAGAAATAGCGATCGGCTTTTTAATATTCGATTCTGAAATTGTATAGTTCAAAGTACACACAAAATTGGTTTAAGTCTTCATGCTCTCAAAACTTTTCAAATTGTTTATGACAAATAGTTCTATTTGAAAATTTGTCTGGCTTACTTAAAGCCGCCAGTTAAGTTCCGTAGAATGCATCATGAAATTTTTTTAAATGACATTTTTTGCAACAAATATATTGCACTCAGAATTTTAGAAACAAAATAATGATTAAAAGTCACATATAATTCGCGTATAATTCAGTTCAATATATTCATATGCAAATTTCATAACCGTGATAACTCCGTACGCCCTCATTTATGATCTAAAAATAAAGAAGGTAAAGATTGATAAGATAATAAGAAAGATCCACCTTTATGATGAATCTCGTAAATCGATGTCTTTTTATACAATAGTTTCAAATATGCCCAATCAAAACGCCAAAATGTCACAAAAAATCCGAGTCTTGAAAAAAAATACGTTTTTAAAAAAGAAAAATGCCCTTTTCTCGTTTTATTTATTTTTGCTTTAAAGAAAATCTTCAACACGTACAGGTAAAAAAATAAGGAAGAAACGCCAGGTGCAGTGTCATCTTAAGGTATCACTAATCAAAAGACTAGAAATATAAAAAAATTAAAATAGGGATCTACAGCTGATTGTAGTCATATGATCCTTATAAACAATTCTTTCAATCAATCGAAATCTCGATATTTTACAAATATTGAAATTCTTAACTGTATTAAAAGACCATTTATGTTTTAAAGAAAAAATGTATATTTTTCAGTATGTGATATACTAAATCCAAAAATATATGAAAGCATAAATAAAATTCAATTATCAATAATCAATATCTTTATTTTTCGTCATTATTACAACATTAGCGTCGGCTACAAATTCGACTTTAAAGACAGGATAGGAATGCCTGTCAACACACAAAACTTATACAAATATATTTGTTCTATAAATGATTTTCATTTTATGTTGATTTTGATGTAGAGATGCACAAAATGGTTCTTATGATGCTCAGTAAGTTTTATGCTCGATGTACATATTGATATTTATTACTTCCGTTATACTTTTGAAGCCCATACTCTTTTGCTCGATTTTTACGTGAGTAATGCATTGTTCCTGCTAACAATCCTAATCCTCCTAACACCATTGCTCCGTCAAATAGTATTGAGTCTGTTTTGTCTGATGGTTTTGCGGCAACATCTGGAAAATATGAAATCAAATTAACCATTAATTCTTAAAAAGTGCCTCGTCAAAACGCTGTCTTCTTTTAACAGAATAGTGACAGTATCTTCAAGCGCAGACTAACATGGATTAAATCAGTCAAAAAATCCATTGATTGGTGAAATCAGCCGTCTATTGACACTACACAGTTCTACCCAAAATATAAGATTTTTCTCTCTTAATATTTTTTCTGCACGTACCGTGAAGAATCAGATTAGCCTACTGTACACTCCTATTAAAAACGATATACGTACGACGTTGGTGCTGTTTACAAATTTCATATCATTAGCCCGAAATTCAGATTTCTCCAATTTTCTATTTTTATACATTTGTGCGTCGTTTGTAATGTTTGCACATTTCATGTTTTCGTTTGCACTCTATTTGCTGTAATAATAGAAATTTGAGTCTCGAATTATGTGGAACGAGCCCGAGTCAAAATGTTGGTCCTATTTTGAACCTGCTGTTGTAGTCCTTTAATTTTCAGGAACTAATGGTAAGACTGATGTCCATAAGCTATGATGGATATAAATAGGTTTAAGAGGGACCTACACAGAGCTCGTTTACTATATAGAATAGTTAATTTATGTAGAAAAAATTAAAGCTGATTTCCACATCTTCGCAATCAATAATAATTTTTATAAGCCCGAAAATATCACATAAAGCAATAATCCCACCTACAAATTGAAAATTCATAAGGAGTCTGTTAATTTTTTTTGTATGTGCATGCAAGAATAATTATTTATTTATTGTGAAGAGCAAATAAAATTGTATTCGATTTTAAGACTGATTCCTGAAGTTTAATGGCTTTGCGAAGCTCTTCCCCTGAGGCGATTCCTAGAAAGATTGATCAGCTACCAATGCCGGAACGGTGTTATGGTATGAGTGTGTCATTTAAGGTGGCTTGGGCGGTTTTTAATAAAATCACAGGCAGTTCTGAAAATTTGATATTATTGAAAGAAAATATACTAGATCAATTTGCAAAAAAGAAATACTAAGGTTGACGATGAAATTATCGAAAAAAACGCTATT
>JAAAKG020057214.1:0-18037 GCA_010014905.2 Druon quercuslanigerum | reverse complement strand
AAATCAATTGAAATGAAACACCTTGAAATTTTTTAATGCTTTTGAAAGTGCCTTTAAATCTTTCAAAAAACTAAAAAATATTTCAAATACTTTTAAATTCAATTAAATTACTCAAAACAATCTAAAATTCCTTTGACTTTTTAAAAATAGCTTAAAATAATTCAACTTCTTTGACATAATTTCGAAGCATTGAAATCTATTAAAAATACCTAACATAATTGTATATCCTGTAAAATCTTTTAAAACCCATTGCAGATGATTAAAGTGCTTGAGAATTTTTAAGAATTTCGGAAAATACCATAAAATCTTTTAAATTCTTTAAATCACTTAAAATCATAGAAATTAAAAATAAATAATAAATAATAATAATTAATAAATTAAAAATACTCTTAAATCTTTAAAATCCTTTGAAATCCTTTGAAATCCTTTGAAATAACTTTAAATATTTCAAATTTAATAAAAATTTATTAAAATTTTTAAAAAAATTCTAATTTATGAATCCTTCGAATTCCTTTAACATTTTTTAAATCTCTTAAAAATTCCGTGGAATCTTAAAAACTGTTCTTAAATCTTTAAAATTCCTTACAATCTTTAGAAAAACCTCCACATTTTTTTTAAATATTTGAATTCCAACGAAAAACTCAATTCTTATGAATACTTTTTTTCAAACTGCATTAAAGTATCTTGAGAGCTTTCAAATCCCTTAAAATCATTTAAATCGTCGGAAATACCTTGAAATATTTTGAAACCCCCTGAAACTTTCTAAATTTCTCAAGATTCCTTGAAAAATGTCAAAATACCCTAAAATTAAATGACTGAAATCTATAAAAAATTTCTTGGATTTTTTTAAAATACCCTATAATATTTTAAATGGTTCGAAATCCCATTAAATTATTACTGAAATAAATTGAAAATACTTTGGAATTATTGAAAATACCCTAAAATATTTCAAATCCTTCGAAATATTTTGAAATTTTTTAAAGCACTAGAAAATTCTTTGGAATTTCTAAAAATACCCTAAAATCTTTAAAACGTAATCCCTTAAAATTGTTGAAGATAACTAACAATTCTTTGGAATCTTTGGAAATATATTAAAATACTTCAAATCTTCGAAACTCTAGAAGAGACCTTAATGTTGTTAGTAATTTTGTTGAAAATGGATTGAAATATCTTAAGAGCATTTAAAGTGCTTTAAAATGATTGAAATCCTCGGAAATCTGGTGAAATTACTTATAACCTTTTTGAATAACCTAAAACCTTCGATATCCTGTAAAATCGTTCCATATCTTCCGAAATTCTAGGAAATTTTTTAAACCCCCATTAAAATTTGTTAAAATCTCTGAAAGTAATTCAAATCCTTGGAAATCTTTTTTAAATCCCTCGATACATTTTAAAGCTCTTCAAAATAGGTTTGCATCTTTTTAAATATCCTAAAATCTCTAGGAATACCTTCATATGATATAAATCTATAAAAAATTCCTTGGAATCTTTTGAATGATCGTACAATATTTAAATTTTTTCAAAATTTCCTTAAAGCATTTTAAAGCTCCTGAAAATAACTTGGAATGTTAAAAAACGCACTAAATTTGTAAAAATTCTTTGAAATCCATGTCAATCATTGAAATCTATTTAAAATTTATTACAATCTCTAAAAATACCCTACATAATTTCAAATACTTTGAGACTTTTTAAGGCTCTTGAAAATTCCTTGGAATTTAAAAAAATACCCTAAAATATTAAAAATCCTTTGAAATCCGTGAAACTTTTTGAAATATATTATTTGATTTAAAACTTTGAATATTTAAGTTTGTATTAGATCAAAACTTACTTGTAGAAAACAATCCACACTGCCAGAATAAATATGAGAAGGTAATTGGCCACAGGTAGTTCGAACTCTTCTCTGATTCATTAATCGTGTCTGAAAAATACAAAGGTTAAAGTGGAAATTAATGAAGATACTTTTAAAATTAATTTAAAAATTAAAAAATATTTTAAGAGTGAAAACTTACTCGGACAACATCGATTGGTGTAGAAGCGACAGCACTTCCCATGCTCGCTATGAAACTAGACCTAGAAAAACAATAATAATAATTAATATTTATTCGTAGCAATATTTTCAATTTGTTAGACACAATGTCTTAGAGGCCATTTTTTAAAATCCTTTTTAGACATTTTGTTAAAGGACTTATTTCTAAGTTCTAGTTTAAACATATTTTTAAGTTTATTTAAATTGTTTAAATTATATATATTCAATTCTATTAGTTTGAGTATTAGATTTTTAGTTTATATTCATTCTCAACGAACCCTTATCCAAGTAAAATCTTAAACAAATTAATCATAAAAAAAGTAATCGGAACCCTAATGGATTAAATTATAAATTAAAGAATTGAAAACTTATACGGGTATAAAATGATAATGTGCTTTTTCAAAATTCGTGAGTGCTAACCAAGATTAATTCAATGGAGTAGATGAAGAGGTTTATTCATTTGGATGGGATTCTCTGACACAGGACACGGAAGACTGACAATGAGCACATCTTCTGTATTCTCTGGTCATCGCAACGGCAAATGTACCTGAAAATAAAATCATTTCGAAAGTAAAGATTAAAAATAAAGCTCAATTTTGCAAATTGCAAACAAAAAGAACCTAATATGAATTAAAAAAGTGAAATGAAGAAAAATAAATTTTATTTTACGAAAATATTAGACCTGGATAAGGGTTTCTTAAATCGTTTCGAATTATTACACCAATATTTTCCGACAGTGAATTATTAATCCACAATTATTAGTTTCTTGCCTTCAACTATATAGCTTACTTTCAACACAACGATGTCCATTTTTTTTACCTAAATTCACGAAAGATAGACGATTAATTTTAAATAATTATGGAAGAATATAAAAACTTAATTTCCTGGAGTCCCAAGAAAAGGAAAACTTACACAAAGTGATTACTGACGCTGTCGCCCAGAATATAGATGAGACGGTTTTTACTAAAATCGTAAATCGGCAACTCCACTGCTGCGATGACAGCAGCCCTCTGAGCAGTTGGTCCAACCCCCTGGATTTAAAATAGAGCATTTTAAATTTAATTCCGATTACAGACCTCGGATTCGTTTGAAAAATAAAAAAAAAGTTTGACTAGTACATGCCTCAAAATAGAGAAATTAGGGAAATAATAGGAAAATAAATGCTTTCAAATAAAATGAATCGAGAAAAGATTTTCTATCAAAAGAGCAAAAACCAAAGAATGTTCAACCAAATAGTTAAACTTTAAATGAAATTTTAAATTTTCAAGCCAAAAAGACGATAATTTTATAAGGCAATTAAATTTTCAACCGAAAAACTTGAATCTTAAACCAAAAAAAGTTTATCAACCAAGAAATATGACTTTTCTACCATAAAACGATGGATTTTACGAAAAAACTAATTTTTTACAAGATACTTGCATCTTTCAACAAAAATATAAATTTTCAATTATTACAGATCAATTTTTAACCAACTGGTTTAATGTATAACTAAAGAAGATATTTTTTGAGCAAAAAGAGGACAGTTAAATTGCTAGTTTCAAAATTAATTTTTAACAACCAAATTTAATTTTCAAACAGTTGTATTGAAACAAAAAAAGACGAATTTTTCACTAAATAATTGAATTCTCAACCAAAAATAAGAATTTTGAATAAATAAGATTAATTTTTGTTGAAGACGAATTTTCGACAAAATACATCACTTTTCTACAGAAAAATTGATTTTTTACTTCAAAAAGGCGTTTTATCTGGAAAAAGATGAATTATTAAACCAAAAACATTTTCAATTAAAATAAAAAAATTCATTTTTTAAAAATTATTATAAGTATAAAAAGCAGTTTTTTAATTTAAAAAACTTATTATTAGGTTCAAAAATGCATTATCTTGTTAAAACTTCAACTGTTTGTTGAAAATTCGACAACTGTGGATTGAAATTGAACTGTTGTAGAAAATGCCTATTTTCGCCTCGAAAATTCAATGATTTGGTTGAAAATTTTTGCATTTTTTTCAAAATTCGTTTTTTTTGTAGGAAATAAATTTGTTTGGTTATGAATTTAACTGCTTGATTGAAAATTAATCTGTTTTATTTAGGGATATAAGTATTTTTTTTAAATTCGTCGGTTGGTTAAATCCAAATGTTTTTCTATTGTAAATTAAATTATTGTATGTAAAGTAAATTATTTTCTGCTGAATTATCAACTATTACGTTTTCCGTCGAAAATTCATCTTGTGAGGTTGAAAATTAAATTACTTCGTTAAAAGTCGAACTACTTACTTCAAAGTTCATATTTTCATTTAAAGATTCATAATTTTAGTTGAAACTTCGTTTTTGCTTTGGTTTACAATGAATTTTTTCAACTGAAAATGTAATTGTTTTGTAAAAAATTCAACTGCTTAGTTTTAAATTAACTTTTATTATTGAAAATTTAAATTCACGGATTGTAAATTCAATTGTTTTATAGAAAAGTCGTATTTTTGGCAAGAAAATTTAACAATTTGGTTTTAAAATTTGTATCTTTTTTAGAGAATTATTCTTCTTGGTTGAAAATTCAACTATTTGGTTAAATATTTATGTATTCCACTAAAATATGGTATTCTCTGGTAGAAAATAATTCTCCTTGGTTGAAAATTTAACTATGTTGTTAAAGATTTGTGTATTTTGTTAAGGATCCATCTTTTTGGCAGAAAATTAATATTGTTAGTTAAAAATTCATCTTTCTGTTTGAAAATTCAACTGTTTTATTGAAAATTCGTCTTTTTAAATTAAAAGTTCAACATATTTTTAATACATTTTTTTTCTTGAATGACAAAATTTTTTTATTGAAGTTAGAAAAATTTGAAACCTTGTGAAATGCGACAAAAAGTCGCGTAAAACATCTTTCATTTCTTTTAAAAACCTATGAATTCGTCAAATAGTCCAAAATTGCTTGAAACAATCGAGATATTTTAAATCTCTCAAAATCATATGAAGCCCCCTAAAACTGTTGAAATCTCTTTAAATTCCTTGGAATCTTTTTATGTACCCTAAACTCTTTAAAATCCTTGGAAATCTTTTCGAATAATAATTTTGAAATCCTTAAAATTTTCTGAAATATTACGAAATCCTACGCAATTCTTTAAAACCTTTAAAAGTTTTTTAAAATCCCGTGAAACTTCTTGAGATCTTTAATATATTTTAAAATTCCTCTACAAAGGTTCAAACTTTTGAAATCTCCGAATACACCATAAAATTCTCCAGATATTGTTGGAAATTCTTTGATATTCGTAATGTCCTTTTAAAATCCCTTAAATTTGTTAAAATCTCTGGAAATTTCTTGGAGTATTGTAAAATACCCTAGAATCTTCTTAATTCTTAATCCTCTAAAATCCCTTAAAACCTTAAACATATTGAAATAATTTGAATTTTCGATTTTTAAAATGGCATACATTATATTTTTGACATTCTAGCGAATAAGTTTGAGAAATAATTGCAAATTAGTTGAATCGGTAAAAATAAGACGTAAATAATAATATGAGTTCAAGGCCTGTGATTTTGAATTTAAAGTAAATATTAAATAATAATTTAATTTACCCTCCACAAACCACGGACGCCCTCGTTGTGATAAACATCTCGAAAACATCCGAGAAGAGTGAGATTTGTCTCAGCACCAGTTTGCATTCTAACTTTTACAACATCCGTTGGATTTGCAATTGCACTCGAAATTGCACCTGCGATAGCTGCACACATTATATTTGTGATAAATAAATCTTCGCTCCCCCATCGATTTATTGCTGCTTTTTGCAGCGAGTAGTAGGTTCCGAATTTTATCGTACCGTAGGTCGCTTGTCTCAAAATTGCTGAGCTGATTCTGTAAAATAAATTATTTCCAATTTTAAGAGCTTGAATATAAATTAAATTGAACACGGATTTAAAAGTGTCGATTTACTGTTCAGACTTCAGAACCCAAAATGCTCTCAAAACAGGGTAAAAAGGGTGCTTTTTGACGAAAATTTCTCAACCAAAACAGATGAATTTTTAATCAAATTTTTGAATTTTTTACCAAACAGTTGCATGTACAACTGAATAGTTTTACCTTTCAAGGAAAAGGAAGGAAATTTTGACAAAAAAGTTGAGTTTTTAACCAGATAGTTCAATTTTTAATTTACACAGATGAATGTTCAAACAAAAAAGCCGAATTTTAAATTAAGAAAGATTTTGCAGTTGGGAAAGAAACCAAATTCAATTCAATTGTTGAATTTTCAATCAAAAAGTCGAATTTTCTGCCAAAAAAGGAAAATGTCCAACAAAACACATGAATTTTCAATAAAATAGTTCAATTTTTACCTTAAAAATTGTTAATGTTAAACTGAAAATACTCATTTAATTTTCAAATAAAATAATTCTTCAACTAAAGAAATCACTTTTTAAGAAAGTAGTTGAACCAAGAAGATTAATTTAAAAAAAAAATAGTTACATTTTTAACTAAAGAGATGAATCTTCATTCAAAAGAATTAAGTTTTTATAAAGTAGTTCTACTTTTAAAAGTAAAAATGACTGTTTAACAAAATAGTTCATTGTTTATTTAAAAGAGCTTAATTTTGAACCAAAAACATCATAGTAGACTTTTAAATTAAAAAGAATTATCTACCAACCAAAAAAGAAGAGTTCTACCCAAAGATGAATTTTCAATCCTAAAGGACAACATTTCAACACAACAGTTGAATTTTATACAAACAAAGAGTTGAATTTTCAACGCACAAAGATGACTTTTTAACCAAGAAGAATAATTTTCTATAAAATAAGATGTATTTTCAATAAAAAGAAAGAATTTTCAACAAAATAGTTAAATTTTCAACCGGAGTGATGAATCTTTACAAAAATGAATTTTCCATAAAACAGTTAAATTTTTTAGAAATCTGACGAATATTTAACAGAATGTTTGAATCCTTAAACAAAATACATCAAATATTAACCAAAAAGTTGCATTTAAAAAAAAAAGATGATATTTTAAACTAAAAGACAATTTTTTAAAGAAAATAATTACATTTTCAACCAAGAAAGATTTTCCAGTCAAAAAGCAAAAATAATGTTAAGCAGATTATGGCATTTTTAAGCCAAAAAGTCCAAATTTAAAAACAAAAATTAATGCATTTTTAACCAATTAGTTTAATTTTTAAAGAAAAAGATAAATTTTCAAAAAAATAGATAGTTTACTCAATAGTTAAATTTTTAACTCAAAAAAGACCAACTTTGAATCAATAATATAATTATTTAATTTTCATTTAAAAAAATTAATTTTCAGTTATAGAAAAAGAATTTTCAACCATATAATTAAATTTTTGACCTATCAGGAACCAAATAGTTGTATTCTTAACCAAAAAATAGTTACATTTTTATCCAAACTGATGAATCTTAAAAAAATGAATTTTCGACAAAACAGATAAATTTTTGAATAAACAGGACGAATTTTTAACAATATAGTTGAATCCTCAGTCAACGCAGATCAACTATTAATCAAACAGTTGCATTTTTAAACAAAAAAGATGAAATGTCTACCGAAGGAGATGGAATTGAAAATAGAAAAAAAAAGGTTTAGGAAAATAATTACATTTTGTACCATGAAAGATTGTCCAGTCAAAAACTAAACGAATTTCAGATTATGGAATTTTCGAAACACAAAATGAAATAAAGAAAAGGATGATTTTTGAAACAAATAGTTTAATTTTTAAAGAAAAAGATAAAATTTCAAACAAAAAGATTCATTTTATACCAAAAAGAGGAATTTTGAACAAAATACATAAATTTTCAACCAAATAGTTAAATTTTTAACTAAAAAAAGACAAATATGTAACCAAAAATGGAATTATTTAATTTTTATTTGAAAAAATAGAATTATCAATCAAATATTTAAATTTTATGCGACATGATAAATTTTTAAGAAAATAAAAAAAACAACCAAGGCAGATTTTCCAGTCAAAAAGATAACAAATTTCAACCAGATAGATAAATTTTTATATAACAAAAGATCAATTTTGAACTAAAAATGGAATGACTTAATTTTAATTTGAAAAATTAATTTACTTGTAAATTTTCAATCTAATAGGTGAATTTTTTACCAAACAGGACGAATTTTGAACAATATAGTTGAATCCTCAACCAAAACAGATCAACTATCAACCAAACAGTTGCATTTTTAACCAAAAAAAAAGATGAAATGTCTTCCAAAGGACATGAAATAATAAAAAATGTTAAGAAAATAATTACATTTTGAACTAAGGAAGATTTTCCAGTTAAAAGGAAAACGAATTTCAATCAGATTATGAAATTTTGTAGCAAAAAGTGAAGTTTTTAACAAAATAGATGAAAATAGGGAAAAAAGAGTGAATTCTGAGTTATAATTTTTTAAAAATTAAAAATAATAGAATATAATCATACAAACCCAGAATACAAGGCTCTGAATCCTTCTTGCTTGGAAATTTGTACAATAGCATCAGTCATTCCAGAATATTTTAGATACGCATGTTTCTTATCGAGCTTTTGACCCTGTATTTGTAAGCGAGTTTTCGTCGTGTCCAAAGGAAACGTTCCTGGAATTAATAAAATAGATTAATATCACTTTCAGGCTTAAATTTTGTCAAAAAGTGAAAAATTTTAGATAATTAAAATTTCGAGGAAAAAAAAACATTTTTCGAACGGGCCAAAACATTTCATAAAAATTAATTCTATTCCTACGGAACAGTAACATATAACATTGAGAGATCAAGAACTATGAAAATATTCCAAAATATGGGAATAATGATCATTTATGATATTGACCTTATTTAGAATCAACGCTGATATTTCAATTTATAGTCGAGGAAAATAATTGCCATACCAAAGTACTTTAAGTGAAAATCTTTTAAAATTTAATTTCTAAAATTGAAGCTTAAAAAATTTATAATACGCATATTTGTACCTCTAAAGCACAGTACTTGTTACGTATGAAATGGAAGCTTTTAACGCTTTCCATTTGAACAATTAAAAATTAAATGTCGTTAACTGCACAATTTTTCATTTTAATCTCACATAAATTGAACAGTTGAAAGATTGCCGGTTAAAAAATATAAATTCGCGGTATAATCTTCAATGCTTTGAATTAGAATTAATCTTCCCTTTCTACTCACATTAATTAAAACGTTTAAAATAAAAATTACTCTGTTCCACTTCAGAAAGCAGATTGAAGATAAAACTTGCCCTCCTTTAACTCAATAAAAATGGCAAAAAGTAAAAAATGTCCCCTTCTAATTTTGAAAAACGAATAATGACCACAATTTGCTCCTCCCAAGGAAATAAAAATTCTATTAAAAAAATAAGTGTCTACAACATTAACCTGTTCCAATTCAGAATAAAATTTTAATCGAAATTTCAACTCAATAAAAATATAAAAAATAAAAAAGTAACACTTCCGATTCGGGAAAAAGGTTTAAAATGAAAAACGCCCTCCTTCAATTCAATATAAATGGTAAAAAGAGAAAATCTCCTCTTCCAATTCAGAAAAAAATAAAGAACAAAAATGCCGTCGCTTCCATCTCTAAAAATCTTTAAAATAAAAAATAAAATTTCCATCTTTCAATTCAGAAATAATTAAAATCGGAATTTCCCTCCCCTCCAACTCAATGAAGAATTTTCCTCTTTAAATTCAGACAAAAAATTTTTAAAAAATTCTTCCCTTAAACTAAATAAAGATGTTTAAAATAACACATGGCCTCTTCTAATTCAGAAGAAAAATAAACAGGAAAACCAAGATGTTATATATTTAGGTCAATACAAATTTTCAAAATATAAAAAGTTCCTCCGCCAATTAACAAAAATTTTTTTTTCAAATTTGCTAGTTTCAAATTTTAAAAAATTGAAAAATACAAAATTTGGTCCCGTCAACTCAATAAAAATGTCAAAAACATAAATTTGGCCTTAAAATATGACCTCTTCCAATTCGGAAAAAAATTAAATACCAAAATTTTCTCTCTTTCATTTCAAATTCGAATTTCAAAATTCAAACACTTTTGTGTGCATAAATCCTCTTAAGTGTAATTATTTGAATTTTAAGTCATTTGAAATTAATGATTTTTCAGTTGTTATTTAGAAATAAAAATTCAACACTTTCACTTACAAATTAAAATTTTACTAGATGGTACGTTTAAAATTCTAACCTTTGAAGTTTAAATTTAGTATTCTGAAATTTTAACGATTCAAGGGTTTCTATTTTGAATAATTCAGGGTAAAATTATTTTCTTTTGAATATTTTATTTATAATTGCTTATTTTAAATGACCAATCAAACATTGCTCAATGTTACAAAATTATTCTTATTTTTTAATAATAAAATTTGAAATTGAATGGGTCAATAATTGAAATTCCAATGTACGTTTAAAAATACAGACCTAGAATGGAAAATTATTTATTTTAGAATTACTTATTTTAAACTGAATAATTTATAATTGAAATAGTTAAAAATTGAAATTAACATTAAATAAGGCTTGACATCCAACTTATTTGAAACTACATTACATTATGTGATAGGAAGTGATATTTCAAGTAATTGGATAGATTTTTCTTATAAAATTGTGTAATATTCACGTTCAACAAATAAATCCACTGTGGATTTTTTTTTAATTCACATTTTTTATTTTAAATCTGTAGTTGAAACCAGACATTTTGGGCACTTTTATATTTATAATTTCTAAACCTTTACATTTTAGGTGATGAATTTTTATTTTTATTACCTAACTCAGCAACTATCGACGCCAAACCTCCGTGGACGAAAGGTCTCCAATCTTTCCAGTTTCTTTCTCCCATCACAGTCCTCTGTCTCTGGAAAAAAATAATATTTAAAAATCGTATATTGTACAATTTTGAGCATTTGAATTCGAAATTATTAAATTTTAACCCTTACGAAAAAATATGATAGGAAATTCAGCAGAGGCCTATCATGCTCTATAATGAATTGCTTATATTTTGTTTGCGATTCTAGAAAATTTATTAAAAATTATCAGTATAAATAAATAATGTTAAAATATTGGATGAAATGATGCAAAAATAGAGAAACTACCAACGAATTGTCTTTTTTGTTTAAAAAGTAATCTCTTATCAAAATCTATCTCCTTATATTAGCTTTTTAAACACATATTCCTCGAAAAAGAGAAAATAAACAATATGCAAAGCTCAGGAAAGATTTTTTAGATTTCAGACTTACGCAACCGTTGAGAATTCGTAAATTTCCTTGCCAACAATTATATTTAATCACCAATTAACACTTCAGTAATCTATCAGCCTTCTCATTACCATTAATTTAACGAATTTCTAAATAAAAAATAAAATGCGATTACATAATAGCCAATTTTTCACTAGAATGACCCCGGGTTAGAGGAAAAATGATTTTAATTTATTTGTGGAAAATTTGGATTACGTACCATTTCAATACGTAATAAAATGCGAAATACATACCGTTAATCTTTAATTATTTCGAAGCATTTCGAAGAATTTTAGAGGATTTCAAGGGATATTAACAGATTTAGAGAGTCTTCCATCGATTGAATTAAAAAAAATCTCACAAATATTTCAAATATTTAAGAAGCTTTTTAAATTTTCCAGAGACTTCTGAAAAATTGTAAGTGATATAAAATAATTTTGTAGGATTTCCATATATTTCAAAGGATTTTTAAAGAAATTTGGTAAATAAGTGAAATGAAATTTCAGGACATATCGCCGATTTCAAACATTTCAAGTGATTTAAGGTATTCCAAAGTATTTCAAGAATTCAAAAATTCCAGGAGATTTAAAGGAAATTGTAAGGGCATTTAAATAAGAAGTTAAGAGTTTTCACAGGATTTTAAGGTTTTTTAAAAAGATTAATAAAAACTCAAGGGATTTAAAAGGAAATTTCAAGGGTATTTAAATGAGAAAATATGGACTTTCACAGGATTTTAAGGGTATTTAAATTATAAATTAAGGTTTTTCCAAATGATTTGAAGGTATTAAAAAAATATTAAGGAATTTAAAAGGACTTAAATAGAAATTAAAGTGTTTTCAAAGGACTTTAGGAATTTGTACGCTTTTTCTTTTGATAGAACTTTTTTTTCAAGAGATTTTACGGGATGTAAAAGAATGAAATAAATTTTAAGGGATGTCAAAGAATTCTGTCGAATTTCCAAATATTTCAAGGAACGTCGCAAGATTTATGGGATTTAAAAGGACCTCCAAGTATTTTAATCATTTAAGCTGATTACAAAATTTCCAGTAATTTTAAGGTATTTTAAGAAATTTTACAAAATTTAAGAGATTTAATTGAATCTCAAAGGATTTTATTAGGCTTCTTGGAAATCAAACGTTTCTGCCGGAGAACTTTAATGAACAAGTTAAGTTGCATTTATATTTAAGGGATTTTAAATGATTTCTGTTGATTTTAATCGATTTTTACGGTTTCGATAGATTGTAATCAATTGTAAAGGAACTTTAGTAAATTTCTAGAGAACTTTTGGAAAAAATGTCAATTTTAACTCCAAGGATTTCTACGAAATTCAAGAAATATGCAGAAATTTAAAAAATTTTAAAGGATTTTACAGATACTAAGTTACTTTATATAAATCCAAAAATGTCACTAGATTTTAGAAAAGTCAAGCGATTTCATAGAATTTTGTAGGTTTTTTGGAAGATTTTAAGATCGACTTTTAACGATTTTTAGAGAATTTTGGAAAAGAAATAAAAAAATCCAAAGAATTCCTAGCGATTTCTAAAATTTCAAAGAAAAAGGGGATTTAAATTAAAAGTTATTACAGGGTTTCCAAAAGATTTAAAGAGATTTAAAACATGTCAAAGGATTTAAAAGTAAATTTTAAAGGTATTTAAATTAGAAATTAAGAAATGTCCAACAAATTTGAAGGATTTTAAGGTTTTTTTTCAAAGGATTTCAATGAATTTCCAAAAAAATGTATTTAAAAGTATTTCAATTAAAAAATAAAGCTTTTCCAAAGAATTTCAGGAATTTTAAGGTTTTTCAAAGATTTGAAGAGATTACAAAAATTTCTATGGATTTAAAAGTAAAAAATTTAAGGGTATTACTGATTTTCCAAAGGATTTTAAGGGATTTAAAAGGAAATTTTAAGGATATTTAAATTAGAAATTAAGGTTTTCCAAAGGATTTGTATGTTTTTCCAAAAAAATTTAAGACTTATAAAATCTTAAGGGATTTAAAAGGAAATCTCAAGAGTATTTAAATTAGAATTTAAGGTTTTTCAAAGGATTTTAAAGTTATTCCAAAGGATCTTAAGAGATTTCAAAAATTTTAAAGAATGTAAAAGGGCATATTCCAGGGATTTTGATAAGAAATTAAAGTTTTTCTAAAGACTGTTCACAATTTGTAGGTTATTCTAAAGGATTTTAGGAAATTAAAAAATTTGCAAGGGATTTAAAAGGATTTGAGTGAGAAATTAAGGTTCTTCCAAAACATCTGAGGAATTTTAAGGTTTTTTTAAAAAGATTTAAAAAGTTTCAAGGGATTTCAATGAAACTTTTAAAAGGATTTAAATGAGAAAATATGAATTTTTCCAAAGGATTTCAAGACTTTAAAAAGTTTTAAGAAATACAAAAGGAAATTTTAAAGGGATTTAAATTAGTAAGTATGGAGTTTCTAAAAGATTTTACGAGAGTTTTTCTAAAGTATTTTAAGGGATTTAAAAGACAGTTTAAAGATATTTATATAAAAATCAGTAACTGATTTCCCTTTTTTTTGGTAAAAGAAACGACATGTATTTGAAATTGTCTACACTTCCTAACCTAATCCACATATATTATCTTTTTGAATAATAATTCCTCGATTAACTAAAAATAACCAGAATAATGACATTTTTAAATTTAGGCAAAAACCTTTGAAAATGTGCAAAATTTCCTTGCAAAAAGTGTAAGAAATGTATTTACGACTTGATTTTAATATTTGCGTCACAACGATAAAATTATATTTAATCACCAATTAACACTCCAAAAATCCAATAGCCACTCATTACCATTAATTTAACGAACTTCTAAATAATCAAAAATAAAATCTGATTGCATCACAAACGCAATTTTTTACTGGAACCTTCCGGGGTTGAGAGGAAAAACGATTTAAATTTATTTTTGTAAAAATTGGATAGCGTACAATTACTATGCGAAATAAAAATGCGAAATACATACCTTTAACCTTTAATTATTCCGAAATTTGAAAGAAACATACAGGAGCAAATAGACCTCGTGGATTTTTGTTTCACTGGTCACGAACTTCTGATTAATTCTTACTATTTTCACTGTTCACACCAATTTAATTTCACTGTCGAAGAAACGTCGTGTGTTCGGCGTCAACTCGTGTTTCATCCACTCACATCCACTGTAGTTTTTTGCCTTTTAGCCGCAAGCAAGTGAAGGAAGTTTTTTTTGAGAAAGCATCATAAAGGCAAAAATGCTTCAATAGTTCTGTAATCAGGTGGTGACGTCGTTTCGATTGGTCGATTGTTGCGAAACACCACGAGTACGATTGATTAACATCTACGTCACAACACGTGCACAAACGAACTTTCGGTGCGTATTTATTTCTTATTTTTGTTAGCCACAGGCGACTCCTCTTCAATCAGTATATACGTTTTGCTAGCAATTAATTAGTGACTTATCAATCAATGAGATTAATGACGTTTGAAGGATACTGTAAAGACTGAAAAGTGAAGATTTGAGAAACCTAACCTCTCATGAACTGTCATTTCAATGCTTTCGATCCTGTCGACTTTTCTGAAAAACAACTGCGTGTTCAGAATGATCAGACAAAAAAGAGAAGATAAATAAATATTACACAATTATTCCCTTTCTCTATGAAGATCTCTGAAATTGGATATTATACGAAAAGTTGAGGACACAACCTATAAACTTTTGTGCCAGGAAGATAAAGTACTCCGCGTTTTGTACTTTAAGATTTTTTCGTAATTTTTGACTGATAGTTTTTAATAAAAGGGTGACAGTTCTTCAAAAAGAGAAAATGGCTAACGAGAATAAGGCAAGGTTGTCAAAATCCATCCTGGAAATGAAAGTAAGTCAAAAAGGTCGAAAATAAAGTTTTTTCTAACCTATAAATTTTGAACATTCCATAAATTATATATTTTTTCAGTTTATGAAGAGAACTAAAGATAAGGTAGAAAAACAGATGTACCAAGAAGAAGGAGAAGAATATTTTGGTAGTCATCTCACCCCCTACATGAAACAACAAACGTAAGTTTATATTTTTGTATTGACTTATTTACACCTTTATTCCTATTACCCTCTTTTTCTCCTTTTTTAAAGAATGCCTCTTTTTCCTGTTTTCAAAAAACCTTTCCCTTTTTCTATTTTTTTTTGTTGCTCAAATTCGAACTGAATTAATAGCACCCAAAAAGAAAGTCCAATTATTTTTGGTTCAAAATTGGTCTCTTGGCTGAAAGTTCAATTATTTTGTGTAAAATTCGCATAATCAGCTGGAAAATCTCCCAGTTTTGTATCATTTTTTTTTTCTTTCTTGACTGAAAAATCTTTCCCGATTGAAAAATTTTCTTTTTGACTTGAGCATTCACCTCTTGTTGTTAAAAATTAAACTGTTGCATTAATCTGTTTTGGATGTGGATTCGCATATTTCTATTTCTATGTTGAAAATTCAACTATTCGGTTAAAAATTAATTTTTGTGTCCAATATTGATCTATTTTTAGAAAATTCTTGTTTTTGTCTTGAAAATTCATCTCTTGGTAGAAATTAAATTTTGTTGTTGAAAATTCAAGTATTTAGTTGAAAATGATTTTTTTGTTTTTAAATTCGTATTTTTGGGTTAGAAAATTGACAGTTAGATTGCATTTTTTCTCTTTCTTGACTGCAAATTCTATCTTTGTGAAAAAGTCAAATGTTTTATTGAAAATTAGTCTTTGTAGCTAGAACTTCAGTTAAAGATTTATTCTTGTAGTAGAAAATTCATCACTTTAGTTGAAAATTAACTTTTTTTACCTACAAAATTAACTATTCCATTTCTTATCTTACCAATACATTGATATTTTTAGTTCAAAATTCAAATACGTATTTTGCTGAAAATTTGTCTTTTTTAATTGATAATTCAAGTACTTTATTTAAAATTCATACCTTTTTCTTTGAAAAGTAGTATCTTATGGTAGAAAATTAATCCTTTTGTTTGAAAAATCATCTTTTTGGTTGACAGTTTAACTATTCCAGTTTAAAAAAATCATAATTTTAGTTGAAAGTTCTTGTCCTTGGTGTAATTTCAACTATTCCAGTTAAAGATTCATTATATGTAGTTGAAAATTCATCAGTTTGGTTGAAAATTATTTTTTTTTTTATTTAAGAATTTAATTATTCCATTTCTGCTTAAATGTTGAATGTACTCCAATTGGATATTCCATCGTTTTAGTTGATGATTAATCTCTTTAATTGGACATCAATTTTTTAAACTGAAAATTTAACTATTCAATTTTTGGTTGATTACTTGAAAATTCGTGTTTTTTTGGAAAAAAACAATCTCCTTGGTTTAAAATTTATCTTTTTGTATTTGAATTCAATTATTCTAATTGAATATACATAATTTTAGTTGAAAATTCATCTTTTTGGTTAAAAATCGACTATTCAAGTTTAATGTTCATCAGTTTTTGTTTGAAATTTCATTAGTTTGGTTAAAGGTTAATTATTTTATCTGAAAATTCAATCATTCTATTTTTTTGTTGAAAATTAATCTTTAATTGTTCAAAACTCAACTATTTGGTTAAGAATTGTCTTTTTTTAGTTAGTAACTCAACTATTTTGTTGAAAAGTCGAAGATTTTTGACTGAAAGTGAATCTTATTGGTTGAAAATTATTCTTCTTAGTTAAAAAGTAATCTTGTTTGAAAATTCCACTATTCCAGTTAAGTATTCATTATTTTATATGAATTTTTTGTTGTTGTTGAAACTACAATTAATTGATTGAAAGTTAAACTGTTTTGTTAAAAATTCATCTTTTTGTTTTGATATTAAATTATTCTAGCTAATGATTCATCAATCTAATTGAAAATTTATTAGTTTGGTTGAAAATTAATTTTATTCACTAAAAATTAAAAAACTCAACTATTTCTTTGAAAAATTATCTTTTTTATTTGAAATCTCATGTATTTTGTTAAAAAGTATTTTTTTGTTAAGAAATAAATTTTGTTGTTTGATAGTTAAACTATTCCAGTGTAATCATTTTAGGTGAAAATTTCTCAGTTTGGTTGAAAATTATTTATTTTTTAACTAAAATGTAACTATTTCATTGCTGGTTAAATATTGATATTTTTTAATTAGAAAATTCAACTATTTGGTTGAGAAATTGTCTTTTTCATTTGAAAATTCATGTATTTTGTTAAAAAATCGTTTTTTTTATAGAAAATTAATTGTTTTTGGTATGAAAATTAAACTTTTTGGCTAATATACAATTATTCGAGTGAAATAGTCCTAATATTCGTTGAAAATTCATTTTTTTATTTCTTTTTATTATTATTATACCATTAAGCCATTTCCCTTTCGGGGCAGGCGTGACTCACTCGGTGGGGAAGGGAGTAGTGTGAGGAAGGGGTTATAGAATTTTTATATTGATTTAGAAGTCTCGCGTTATTTATTTAAATAACACGTTCATTCCGCAACACTGCTCCGAGCCAGGTTGCTGAACAATCTCTGTAGCAATCATCCCAAGTGAAGATCCTCACAGAGTCGTTATGTGAGGTTTCCCACTTGGGTCCATGAGTGTCGAAGATCTTTTGTTTTAGGCATTATTCACTCTACTGGCACTCTTCTTATTAACTATTTTCCGCCATACTTTTCTGTGCTGGCAAACTTCTCTAGCTTCTTTAACGTCCATGCATTTTTTCATGCAGGCTCTAGATAGGAGAGATGCCAACCCATCAATTCATATCTCCTAGCAGAATTATTCTTTCACCATGATCGCAAATATTCATCGTATCATTTAAAGTGTCCCAGAATGCGTCTTTTACT
>JAAAKG020057203.1:0-18039 GCA_010014905.2 Druon quercuslanigerum | reverse complement strand
GAAAGATTTTAAGAGAGGTTTTTTAATTTTGTAGAATTTTTACCAATACTAGATCAAATTGATTATCGAAAATTAGAAAATTGATGAAAAAATCAAGATTCCTAGAAAATTTGAAATTTGTTTTTATTTTGAAAGGGTAATTTATAACAAATATAACTAAAGAATTCAAAAAATTTTCAAAATTGTCGAGAAAGAATCTGGAATATTTTGACCCAAGTGAAAGAATGTAAAAGAATTCAAAAACAAATTTAGATTTTTGAAGGTCGATTAATTTTACATTACTTAATCAGAAACGGTCACTGATCATAATTCTTTATATTTTAAAAACTTACCAAGAAGTAGAAAAACTCCGATCCCGACTATAAATTCAGGCAAAGTGGGATCTATCATCTTAAATTTTTATTTGAGATCGTGAATGGATCTAAAATCATACGTCGTGTGAAAGGCATGCATGAACTGATAAATATTTCACTTGATAATTTATAATTTTGCATTTCATCAAAAAGAAAGGCCAGCGTTATTAAATCCAATATCGAGAAATATGTCAGATGATAAATGACATTCGCCGATCACGTGGAAATGAAAATTCAACTCGCGCGAAAATCGATAAGCAACAGTTAAATAAGATTTATTGATCTTGAACTGCATTCAGGTGGCAAAAAGTCAAAATGTAATACAAAAATTGTAAGTAGGTTAAGACCACAAAAAATTTGGGGTAAAAAATTGAAACTTATCACAATTTGGATAAAAAATTATCTATCAGTATGAAGATCCAAGAAATATAAATCGCAGGTTAAAAGCGAAACGATGTTAGTAAGAAATCTGATTTATAGATTTAATTTTTTGGTTAGCCTCGTAAATTAATAATTCAATATTAAATTCAATTTTTAATAATTTTATGAAGACGCAGGTGCTTACATTGTATCAACATCTTCCACTGGCTGGCCTAAATGGAATCAATCACCAATTAATTTAAATCGAGTAAATATTTGGCTCAAAAAATTTCCTCCCTAATTTTTAAGTGGGCATTGGTTAGATGATGGAAGTGCAATAATGATAAACACTGGAGAAACAGGTAATCATTTTTTTATTCGTTAATTTTTTGATTCGATAATTTTTTGATGAATTAAAGTGAGGTTTCACTTATTCCAAAGCTCATTTATACGCAGTCTCAATTATTCCAACTTCTCACCTTTTTATATTCCACGTGGTGAACTCCCTTTATTTCCCATCACTATACCTGTACGGTCTTCTGAGAGTCAGTGGCTGACCAATTAAAAAGAGGCCCGAAGAGCAGGAAACTCTCGTTTGGTGCAAGGACGCACACACGTTTACTGCGGGCGCATCGATAGAAGGCATGGGCAGCCAATGAACATCACTTAATGAAATCACCTCACAGCTCGCGGTATAGGTGGGGGCGCTACAGTCTTGAAATATAATTGTTGAGGTTTCTTGGCCCTTGGAATAAATTAAAGTTCACTGTAATAAGAATGTAGATATTTTTCTTCTTATGAATAATTTGTTTTATAATCTTATAGTTCAAATTGAACTTTAAAATAGGGAAGTTTCTCGAATTACAAATGGCCCTTTAAAAGATGATTATCAGAAATATAATTACAATTTAAATTACCTCAGCTCTCGATTTAAGAACTTCGGGTTAACGACATCCCTAGAATTGATTGTGATTCATGCGACCTTGGCTGCTTACGTTTGCATTCCCTTAATTCAGGATCAAGGCCACTGATAGGCATGCGTACAAATGTTCTTATATCAGGAGTTGAGTGTATTACAATTACAATTTTTACATATATAAAAACATACTTCTTAATAGGGTGGTCCAGAATTCATTAAAAATTTTTTTCTAGAATTTTCATGCATATTGTCCCCAAATTTCACACACGTATTTCGCATAAGAAAAAAATGCGTTCTTGTAAATTTAATTAGGTATAGTTAATCAGGGTGTATCAAGTTGAAACTCAACTTTTTTTTTACAATTAGCTACAGAATACAAATAATTGATTACTTTTTGAATATCACCCCCTAAGTATGTTTTATAGGGTCCAAAAAAACCCATAAGTGAAAAATTGGGTGTTTTTTCAATTCAAGATTGTTTGTAATACTAAACATATTACTTTCTACTCATGATTATATATTTAATTGTTTTGTCTAAAGATTTTATTACAGTTTTTAGCAATTTTCTCTTGAAATCGAGTTAGAATGCGCCGGTTTTTCAAAATTTATAACCAATTATTCATTATTTTTAATAATATTCTTTTAGAATAATGCTTCAGTTTTAGCTTTTTCTAGAAGTTTCCATTTTTTTCTCCTTTTCAAATATAGTGAAGTATTAATTAATTCAAGTTAATGAACATAATTGTTTCAACAATTTATTATTATTTTTAATTATTTTTAATTGAACTCTTTTCTAATAATGTTTGGAAACTGCGTTTTTCTGAAACTTTACACTTTTCGTCAAATTTTCACCAAGATTAAGGTAATAAGTTATTTACATTAATAAATTTAATTGTTTAAATAATTCATTATTGTTTGAAATATTATCATCTTTAAATAATATTAGAAAGATGTGGCTTTTTTCTAAAATATTCTACTTTTTGGCCACTCTTTAGTTAGAGCGACTTAAAAACTGTTGCAGTGTAACAGACATAATTGCTTAAATAATGTATTATTGTTTATAGCTATCTACTCGAATAAATCTATACGTAGATTTGAAGCATAAATAAAAAAAAAAAAAAAAAAAAAAAAAAAAAAAATATCTACTTGCTGATAATTGCTAGAAATTTGCGGTTTTTTCAGATTTTTAACTTTGTTTTAACTAATTAATTATGTACAAATAATAAATAAACAATAGAGTGATTCAAATTTTAAACAACTATTTATTTTTTGTAATTCCTAACTAAAAAGTCAAAAAATCTGTTCATTTTAGAAAAATCCAATAGTTTTTGTTAAATTGTATTAATTAGTATCGCACTAAGGAAAGAATTTGCATAGTCATCAAGAAAAATAAAATGTTTAATTATTAAAAATAATAAAAATCTTTTTTCTTAAAAACACGTAGTATGATTTTTTTCTTCCTTGGTACGCCAAATTAAAATACTGCATTACCAACTGCAGTTAAAACGTAATAATGTTTTGTTCAAAAATAGGACTTCATGACACTCAATATTTTTTTTACTTAGGATATACAGTTCACTTATTTTATTAAAATTAATATAGTTTAGTTATTTAAAAGTAAAATTATTCATAAGCAGCGGCAATTGAAATAAAAAAGCGTTTGTTTGGTAAAAATGGATTTACGAGACTCCTAGATAAATTTTTCTAATTATTTAAAAAATTCAATTGAGGTATTGCACTGTAAGTAATACAGTGCAGGGATACGGAAGCAAAATAATTTAATAACAGCTGCATTTAAAATAAAATAATCATTTTTTCAAAAATGTGCCTGCGAGACCCTTAAATACTTTGATTACATTTTTTTAAAGTTCGGATGGTGTATTTCGCTAAAAATAATATACTAATATAATTCAACATTGATATACAGTATTAAAAGAATTTTTTAGCAAAAATGGACTGGCAAGATCCATAAATATATTTTTGAAAACATGTCTAAAATTCGGTTGATGTATTTCACTAAATTTAATACAGTCCAATAAAAGATGAAATGGGCCATTTTTGTGAAAATGAGGAAATAGTTAATTAAAAGCGGTATTCAAATAAACAAAAAAATTTTATCGCCTTGTCAGACTCCTCAATATACACTACCGTCGGAAATTATGAGATAGATTGACGCAAGCACTATTAAAAACCACTACTGGCTTTGAACCACGATAACTCAGCGAAAAAAAAATGATAGAGCATTAAAAAAAACCGTTGGAAAGCCTATGAAATTTCACGTCTAGTAATGTCAAATAGATTTTTTTTTATCTGCTAAAGAGAATACAGCACGTGATAAGTTTTTTTTAAAAATTCTAGATTTTCTAAAATGTTGTACCTCGACTTCAACTTTTAGCATGACCTAGGAAAATTGTGGCAAAAATATGAAAATTATACGACATGGAGGCTGAAATCTTATCTTTAATTTAGGCCAAAAAAACTTAGAAAATCTTTATCGGTTTCCGAGATACGATAAAAAATGTTCAATCATATCTGAGTTAAGTTATAGAAGACGATCACGGTTCTCGGCCGGTCTGCTGCTCGCCTCCTTCGTTGCGGAAGGATCTAATAGGCCACGTACAGAGATGGTGCTTGATTGGGGCTCTCTTATACTTTTGATTCGGTTCATCAGTGATTTTTATTTCAAATTATTGTAAATTTTAAAAAATATTCTTTGTTTTTTTAATTAGTTACAATTATTTCAATTCAGAATAATCCCCATATTAAAGAATCAAAAATGATGAACAGCTATTTTTTTATTAGTTAAAATTTTTATCAACTACAATATTAATAAAAATGTAGGTATATTGTTACGAGAGTAAACTATTTTTCAAGCGAATTAATCCGTTTTTGTTTTTTAATGAGAAGTTGCTGGTCTCATAAGTAAATTAGTTTAGTTTTTTTTAGTTTAGTTTAGTTTACTTAGTGTTTTTCATATCAATAATTTATTTAGAATTTAGCTGCTTAATTCGTTTAAAAAATAGTTTACTCTCGCAACAATATATCTGCTATTTTTATTAATATTCTAGTTGATAAAAATTTTAGGAAATAAAAAAACTCTGCTCATAATTTTTTTATTCTTTAATATGGGAATAATTCTGAATTGAAATAATTGTAAATAATTTAAAAAAAAACAATAAATAATTTAAAAAATTCATAATAATTTTAAGTAAAAATTACTGATGAGCAGAATCAAAAGAATAAAAGAGCCCCAATCAAGCACCACCTCTGTGCGTGGCCTATTCGGTCCTGCCACAACGAAGGAGGCGAGCAGCAGACCGGCCGAGGACCGTGATTGTCGACTAAAACTCAACTAAGATATGATTCAACATTTTCAATCGTATCTCGGGAACTGATGAAGATTTTTTAAGTTTCTTTGGCTTAAATTAATGATAATATTTCAGGCTTTATGTGGTATAATTTTCAGATTTTTGCAACAATTTTCCTAGGGCATGCTAAAAGTTGAAGTCGAGGTACAAAATTTTAGAAAATCTAGAATTTTTTTAAAAAAATTATTACGTGCTGTATTCTCTTCAGCAGATCAAAAAAAATCTGTTTGACATTTATAGACGTGGAATTTCATAGGCTATCCAACGATTTTTTTAAAAATGCTCTATCATTTTCTTTCGCTGAGTTATCGTGGTTCAAAGCCATTAGTGATTTTTATTAGTGCTTGCGTCAATCGATCTCATAATTTCCGACAGTAGTGTATATTTTTTAATTATATAAAACGTCTGTGTGCCTTATTCAACTAAAATATAATATTCTTGGTATTCCAAATTTTTATTTTATGCATAAATGGATTTGCGAAAAATTCAAATATATATTGAGTTAATTCTGAAAAAATCTAGGTGTCATTTTGAAACCAAAAGAAACAATTTGTAGGATAATTATTTTAAAGAAAAAAGTCCTTTTTTAGATTGAACTATTAAAAATGTAAGCAAACAATTAAATTTTAATATAATAGATGGAAAAATTTCGAGAAATATGCGATCACAAATCACCACCAATTTTGAGGAATTACAGATCACAACAATCTCTTCATCATAGAAGAGTATTTTATGCCTATGAAAAAGCTGTTGACAGAAAAAGGAAATTTATTGTTTAAATATTTTATCGACTTCATTTGTTTTATTTTTCAAATTCAAAAGAAAGGTTAGGATGTGAAACTTTTTTAGAAAAATCATGTACGATTAAAAATAATAACTTAATTAATATTTGATCCAATATTATAATTAAAGAAATGATGACGGAGATTGGGTGCCTAATTGGTAACTCAATTACATATTATATTTTAGGTTCAAATTATCAAAGTCGTTTTTCCATTCAATATGTACTCCAAGACATTCAGTTCAGAACTAAAAACATGTAACCAATCATTTTTGTCTTTAATTTTCAATCTTTGAGAGAGTCTACTTCTAAAATTTGCAATAAAAATTCATTTTTTTCATAGTTGAATTATATTTGCTAACCACACACTAATAAATTAAACATTAATTTTTTATCTCTAGGTTTGTCAAAATCGGGCCAATCTCCTGTTGACATAGATGACAAAATAATTCGTCCCCACAGATTCCCATTATTAAATCTCTGTGGACATTGGTTGAGAGAAGGAGATGCAACATTGATCAATACTGGAAAAACAGGTCAATTTAATTTAATAAAAATATTATTTTTAGTAAAAAAAGTAATTTGCTTTTATTTATACAAAAAATTTTGTATCTTAGCAAAAATTTGTTTAAGCGGGGACAGAATTCCTTCATCTATCAAGGGGGGTCCTTTGTCCGACGATGAGTATGAATTTCTAGAAGTCCATTTTCATTGGGGAAAGGAAAATTGTTGCGGATCAGAACACACGATTAATGGTACTTGGTGAGCACAAAATTAAATAAAAAACAAAAAATAATCCGATTTTTAATTGAAATTAATATAGTGTCAGTAATTTTTCGATTTGAGAAACAAAATAATTTTTAATATAATTTTCAAATAACTTTTAATTTCTTAAAAGTTATGAAGTTTAAAGTGAAATTAGATTCTGATATCTCAAAACAAGGAAATGAGAATCATTTATATGCTTGTAATTCTTTTTATAAATTCAATTTTTCTAAAGTTATTAATAAAAGGTTGGGAAAAATTCTATTTAGTTTAAAAAATATTAAGGCCCTTAAGTTCAGAAGTAATTTAAACATAATTTGGAAAATTTTTTCAAGTTTTAAAATATTTTTAATATCTTTTGAATCCTATTTTTTTAAACTTTGGTGAAAAGAAAGAACATTAAAATCTTCCGGATTTTGTTTCGATAAGTTTGAGAATATTTAAAATCCTTTTCAATTATTTTAAATATTAAGAAATATTTAACTTAACAAAATCAAAATTAATTTTAAATTTTGCTATAAATCCTGAGAAAAAAGTTTCTTTCTCTTGAAAGCTTTCAAGTTTCTTAAAAAGCTTCTTTGTTTGAAAATATTTGAAAATTTACATTTTAAATGAAACCCAAGAAACTTTAAATCTATAACAAAAGAGATAAATTTTAAAATATATTTTAAACTGACTAGAATTATACCTCTAATTTAAAAAAATCTTTAAAATTAAAAAATTGCTTTAAAATATTTCTAATTTTCTTCAAACACTTCTAAAAATTTTTTTATTTTATTTAAGAATTATTTTTTCAGAATAAAAATTATTTTCTTTGGAATTCTAAGAGATTTTTTCTTTTTTTTAAAATCTCCAAAATTTCCCAAGAAACTTTAAATGTATGACAATAGAGATAAATTCTAAAATATATTTTAAACTGACAAGAATAATACCTCAAATTAAAAAAAAAATCTTTAAAATTAAAAAAATTGCGTTAAAATAATTCAAATTTTCTTCAAAATCTTCTAAAAAAATTTTAATTGTCTTTAAGAATTATTTTTTCAGAATAAAAATATATTATTTTCTTTAGAATTTAAGCACATTTTTTCTTTTTTTGAAAATTTCCAAAATTCTTGTTTGCAAATTTTTAACAACTTTATAGTTAGTTCAGAATATTTCAAACCTAAAGAAGTTTTTCTATCTTTTTAAAACTTCTAAATATCAGCTAAACATAATAGCATTTTTTCTTAAATGGATTAAAGTTACGATTACAAAATTGGGAAATTTTACTTTAAAATATTTGAACATTATTTTTCGAATATTCAGGAAATCATTTCATATCTTTTGAAATCCGTTTCAATTTTCTCTCTGCTCTCATCTCTCTTCTTCTCATTTTTAATCTTTAAATGACTTTAAAATATTTTTAAAGCTTCTTAGTATCTCTTAAACTCACGAACATTTTTGCTAAAACTTTGTATTCATGCAATATTGAAAAATTTTGCTTGGAAATCTTTTATATTCTTTTTTGAGAATTTTAGAAATGTTTTACGGTCTGGAAATATTTAGAAATATTATTTTAAAATCCAGTTTTCAAAATAAAAAATCATTTGAATTTTTCCCAGGAATCTAGAAAACCTTTCGTTATTCCCTCTAAACGTTTAAAAACTGTTAAAAAGATTCTCCTTCAAAATTTGCAAAAATCTAAATTTAAAAAAAAAATTTTAATGCTAAACTTAAAATTTTTCGTTAAATATTTTTAAACAACATCTAAACCTTTTTAATGTATTTTTATTTATTCTAATTATTCCTGGAATTATTTTAAAGAAAACAAAAATTGCCTTTAAATTTTTTATTCTTATTATTTTTATTTTGTTTGTTCTGACATCTTTAAAAATCTATATTAAAAAAATGGATGAAATTTCCACCGAGAGAGATGATTTTGAAAATTTTCAAACTTCTTTTCAAACTGACTCCAATTATTAACATTATTTTTATACAAATAAAAAATTTTTTAAATAATTATTTTAAATTGATTTTTAAATTGTCTAAATAATCTTACAAATTTCCTTTAAAAATTAATTAAAAAAAAAAGAAAAATACTTTTTTATTTAGTCAGGAGTTTAAAGAAAAGTTGTTTAATATTTTGAACCCTTTGAAAAATCCTAAAATGCGTCCTTTTAGTTTGAGTATTCCACAATCTACATTTGTTGTAAAAGTTCGATATTTTTACAAATTTTACGTTATTTTTTAATCATATTTAACCAAAAAGAGTCAGAGTTTCTTTGAAATTTTTGGAAATAATTTCCATTTTATCTAAGCTCTAATTTTTTGGAATGGAAAATCAATTTAAATTTTCTCTGGAAAATTTTAGAATTTTAATAAAGTTTGGAATTTTTTATTCGGCACATTAAAAAAATGTACAGATAATCCTAACACTTTCAATGCCTCTTAAATTTACTTAAATTTTTAGAAAAAATGTTTTATTTCCCAAAATTGTAAAGTTTTTCATCAAAATCGTCATACATTCTTTTTCCGAAATTCAGGAAATGATTTCAAGTCTTATTTTTTTATTTTCTCACAAAGTTATTTCTTAGCAAACATATTTGTTCTAAATTTTTTCATTAATCTTAAAAAAACTGTTATTTCTTTGAACCCATACAAAATACTTGAAAATATATATTTTTTAAATCTTCAAAAATTTACAGTTTTTTCTAAAGTTTTTGAAATATTCTGAAGTTTTAAATTATTTTAAATTATTTTCCAAGTTTTAAAATAACTCTTCAACTAACTCACATTTTGCTCAATTCTTTAATCTTGCTTTAAATTTGTTTAAAAATTACTTGAATCATTTATAATATTTGTTCAAAATTACAACAAATTGCCTAAGATCTTTTAATTCTGTTTTGAAATTTTTTGAAATCTTTTGAAATATTTAACATGTTTTTTACATATTTTTTAAAATTATTTTTTTAAATAAAATTTGTTTTGAAAATTTTTTCTAATGATCTTAAAAAAATGATTTTATTTTTTTGAAACCTTTTAAGATTTTCGAAAAGCTTTATTTTATAATTCTTTAAAAATCTGCATTATAAACAAAAATTTACAATCTTTGAAAATTTTTGGGAAATTTTTTTGGCACAATAAAAGGCGGGAAGGGGGTAAAAATTAAAAGATATTAAATAAAAAGTATTCCTTAAATATTTATTTAAAAGTTACTAAACTCTAATTTACAAACAGTTAATAACAAGTTTTTTTTTCAAAATTCAAGCTTTTTCCATTTAAAATCCTGTGTTACTTTCAAAAGCCTAAAGGGGTAGATTAATATTGACAGATTTAAAAAAAAAATAAAAAAATTTATTTTTCTGGATTCTGGTGACTTGAGACGCACCGTTTTTTAGAGAAGGTTCGAAATAAACTAGAAAATTCATTTAGGTTTTCAATGGAAGCGCATGCAATTCACTGGAATAGAAGGTACGGAACTTTAGAAGAAAGCAAAAAACATAAAGACGGACTTTGTGTCCTTGCTTTCCTTTTTCTGGTAAATAATAATTTGAATAGAATATTAATGAAATACGTCTGGGAAAAATAATTTCATATTTTAAACGTTTACTTGCATTAAATTCATAAAATAATAGTGCATCATTCATAGGCTACAGACAAAAACTCTTCGTGGAGTAATGCACAATTGGAAAGTGTCACAGACAATTTAAGGTACATTATTGAGGCAGGATCAGAGAAAAAAGTGCCTGCTAGTAAGTTTAAATTTTGGAATTAAATTAAGCTAAATAATTGTGAATAAAAAAATATTAAAATATAAACAGACTGTCTAAAATGGATGCAACATTGCTTAGAAGTCCCTAGTTATTACACCTATCCAGGATCTTTAACGACACCTCCCTATACTGATTGCGTGGTTTGGATTGTAATTCCGCAACCAATAAGAATTTCTCCTAATCAGGTATAAAGTGTCAAGATTAGTCAAAGTAGGTTATACAAAAAAGGGTTTCGTAGCCTATTAAGACGTAAAGGAGTCGTTAAGACATGCCACTTTCATGCTTCTTCTCCCCGCCCTACCGATTTTACCTCTCCTCCTATCCTCCTCTACTACTTTCCTCCTCTTCTTCTCTCCTCCTCTCCTCCTCTCCTCCTCCCCGCGTCACTGTCTCTTCTTCTCTCCCCCACAGCTTTCCTTTTCCACTCACCATTTTCCCTCCCCTACTAATTACGCTTAAATTCCTCTACTTTCTCAACCCTATTATTCACCATTAACTTTACCCTTCGCCACATCTTTCTTCTCTACTTCTCCATCTTCTCACATTCTCAGCTGTTACTCCACTTTCCTACTTTCCTTCCCTAGCTTCCAATTTCCATCCGCTACTCACCCTTCTTTCAAATCACTTTTACACACTATACAATCCCCCTATTCCCTACACAATCCCCCTAATTACGATTAACTTCCTTTTCTTTGTCTCACCTGACTCTCCCTTCCTATTTCCCACCCCTTACTTTCCCCTTCGCCACTTCTTTGTTCTCTACTTCTCCTTCTCTTCGCTTTCTCAGCTGATACTCAACTTTGCTTTTGCTTTTAAAACCCTATTTTTGATCATTTTTCATCCTATTCCCATACTTCCCCTCTCATAATTTCCCCTACTATCTCTCTTATTTTTCCTAACTTCCCCTACTTTCTCTCTCCCTCAATCCTCCTCCGCAATTTCCCATCACCTCCATTATATGTCCTACTTTCATTTTCACCATAAAAAGATAAAAAATGTTAAATTCTATATATCACTTGAAATTCTCCAAAATCATTGAAAATCAATCTTATTTGCAGATAGATGAGTTCCGCAAACTTAGGAACGGGGAAGACCAGCAAATATTGACTAATGCTAGAGAGGTTCAAAGTTTGCGCGGAACACGAATATTTTTAGCAGTCAATACTATCTGAATTTCCGATTCCTTAATCAATTCAAATACAGTGCTTTAAAAAATTACATTAGAATAAAATTGTGTATGTAATAAAACTTACACAATTTTGATCAATAAATAATAATTGAAATTTGCTTAATTTCTTTATATAAATATCTGTTTAAACTAAATTTTTGGTTCATTCGAACTTGTATAATCAGCCAACTTAAGAATGACATTTTTGGCCTTATACCTAATTTATAATAACGTTGCTCTCACCGGTGACCTAAACACAAATCTTAATTCTACAAACAATTTAACTCAATATTTAAAATCAGTAGTTTTCTCTGTCGGATTATCTATAGTTTCCCATGATACCACCCACCACTTAATCTTAAAAATATAAATGAAACTGAATTTCTTGATCACCTGTGACTACATTTTGATGGTCAGCCTTTGACAAATCCTCTCCATACGCCCAAAGCAAATAAGAAGTCTACTCCTTGGATCACTTGTTATATCAAAGATTTGATCAAAGAAAGAGAGAAAAAACGTAGATTGACTGAAAGAACAAAAAATAATATTATTCAAGCCGAATTCCGCAAATCGAGAAACTTATTGCAAATCAAAATCCGGGATTCATACAATCAATATAATTACAATCCTATCAAAAACAGGAATAAAAATAAAACAGCAGCCTTGGACTTATTCCTTCTAAAGACTTGACCCCAGATAACAATTTCTCCCCCGCAGACCTTTTGACAGCTTTTACTACAAAATCCACCCTGCTTGCAAAAAGCACTCTTTCCTCGTCCTCAGTTTCCTCTACTTTTGATAATAATCAATTATTTTATTCTACTATGTCGCAAGAAACCTTAACTAAAAAACTTTTTCAGGTAAAATAGAATACTCATGGTTCTGATCGTATTTCAATTAAAATAATTCGCCTTGCTTTACCAGTCATCGGCCCTATTTGCTTGCACATCTAAACTGCATCTTTTCAGGTGAAAATATTTTCCGAAACCTGGAAAAGGCGATTATTGGTCCTTTTCCTAAAATATCTAACCCTGAATCTCCCAGAGACTTCAGTCCCATATCCATCCTATGTGCCCTGTCTAAACCTTTCGAACGCATTGCCTAACAGTAACTTACTTCGCACACTGACAACAATAATTTAATGGGCCCAATGCAATTCGGGTTCCGTGCCAGGCATAGTACACTTGCTGCTTCACTTAAAGTAACTTCTACCTTTAAACTTGCCATGGATAGCAGGGAAATAACGGTTGTTGTCCTTTTTGACTTTTCTAAGGCGTTTGATACAGTTAATTATAATCTACTATTGGCTAGACCCAAATCGTGCTACCTCTTAAACATGGTTGTTGAAGAGTTTGAATCGTTCGTATCTTAGTGATTAATCTGAAAGAGTAAAAATTAGCAGTGGCGAATGGTCAGTTTGTGGGGAGGTTCAGATTGTTGTTTTTTAGGTATCCACGCTTTTACCCACTTTATTTAATATGTATACCTCTGAACTTGGTAGCGAACTTCGACATTGCAACTATCATAAATATGCTGACCACTTTAGGCTTTACCTTTCCGGGCCTTTTTCCAATCTTAAGAACTTATTTCAAAAGGTACAGGTAGTGCAAACCTACCTGATATCTTGATCAAAGGGCGTCTCATCTCTTTTGTAGAAACTGTGAAGGATTTGGACTATATTCTTAATCGTTCTCTTACTTGGAATAAAGAAGTAGCGGATATTTCAAGGAAAACCATAAGGCCTCCAGTTCATACACCAGAACGGCCGGATCTCGGAATGGCTGGAATGAGGCGTTGGGTAATCAGAAACGTTCAGCGGAAACAGGGTCATTCCCGTGCCGATCTGAGCCAAACTCAGCCAAAGTGTTCGAAATTTTTAAGTTCGCGCCAAAAGGCTTTCTATTCCTTTTTCCGCGGAAAGGGTCTGATTTATTAACGCCTCATTCCGGCCATTCCGAGATCCGGCTGTTTTGGTGCATGAACTGAAGGCCCTAGAGTCCTCCGACAGCTAAACAGAAATAAAGATTCACTTCAAACTTCAAGGCGTATGCTCCTAGTTAAAAGACTAATACTTCCTTTCTTTGATTACGGTTGTGTAGTATACGACGATATTACTGATGAGCTAAATCGGTTCATCTATAACATCCCCAAAAGTGAACATATCACTCAATATAGAGAAAGAGCAGGATTTCTTAACTTCACCAAAAGAAAAGAATTTTTTATGTGTAATTTTCTTTATAGCTTATTGAGTAATGAAGCTCCGCACTATCTTCTTAACCTTTTCCATTTAATTGACACACCGTATTCAGTCACAAATAACATGTGAAATGCAAAGATCTTTTATTATTCCTAGTTCTCGTCTTTGGAACAAACTACCTGTAGTGTTTAGAAATGCACCTTCTCAATATCACTTTAGAAAACTACTTTTTGGTTACTTATTTAACACTTTGAATCCTACCCTCGAAATTACACATTGCACGGAAAGAAAAGGTATGGTTGCTACAACCATTAAAGTATTGTTAGAAATAATTTTGTCAAGTTATCCGCAGTCAGAGTTGTTGCAACTTAAGCTATGGATGCAGGTACTAAGTGAAATGCTTGAGTAGGCCATAAGCCTATCGTTGGCGAGGTATGGATGCGCCAACCATAGTGAAAGGCTGTCCTGTCCAATAAAAATGGCTGTTGTTCCTAATGCAGTAGTTGTGGCGGACCCAACCAAAATCTTTGGGTATGATTTTGATCATCCCTCTGCATTGCTGAGTTGAAAGTGTCCTGTATGTTGACGTCGCGCTGATTGTTCACGAGGTCTAGATTTAATAAAATGCATGGGAAGAAATATGGACTCAGAGTGCAGGAATATGCTCAAGAAAATTGGTTTTGCCAATTACATAATGGATTTTGAAGGTAAGTTTGATTGTTTTAGGTTAGCGCTACATAGAGATTGTCAAATTTAACATTTATTTCCTTCAGAGAAGATAGCTTTATCTGATAAGACTTTTTGGAACTCAGTTGAGCAACACGTAATTTTTTTCCTATTTTTTTCTTCGCTTTTTCCATTTGCAAAACTTGACATACAGCCAGACATTGGCTGACATTTTTAAATTTGAAAAAAAAGACATTTCTAATGAATTTTATAAATTTTTGACAATTATTCTGTTTCATGAAACGAGGACTTACAACCTATCCTGATAATATGTTTAATTTCTATCAACACTAAAAAACATTATACTTTTTTTCAAAATTTTTCAAGTATATCAAATATATTTTAAACGTAAACCTGCTTTATTTTTATATTGGACCAAAATTTAAAAAGTTGGAGCATTTCTAAATTTTAAAACAATATTTTTAAAAGAGTCTTAGACATTTTTGCGAATGTTTCTGATACATGGCAAAAATACTCGCGAATTAAAGTAATTCCTGAAGAGATACTTAGATATTAATTTTCTACAAAAATAGTCGAATTTTTAACCAAAAATTATAACTTTTCAACAAATTTGTTGAATTTTCATCAATATCACTAAATTTCGTTTAAAACAGTTGCATGTTTAGCCAAAAGATATACAATTTCTACCTAAAGAGATGAATTTTCTATTAAAAAAAAACATTTTTCAGTCAAGAAATAAAAAAATTTTGATTTAATTGTTAAATATTTTCTTAAAATTAGTTCATTTTTCAAGCACGTCATTATGCTTTCAATCCAAAAAGATGAATATTGATTGATTGATTATTTTTCGATTCACTTGGATTTAGTATTGACTTTTGAAAATTTTCAGCATCTCTCGCCGAATGACCCTATCCTAATGGGATTTTTAATTTTGATAAAAATTCGCAGCAGGTATATTATGGTTTTTTGAAAATTAATTTTTTTAAGCTAGATGTGTCAAATTTTGATTTTTGGATTAACCATAATATTTTATAGTAGAAAGTTCACCCATTTTGTAAAAAAGTTAATATTTTTTGTTAAAAGTGCAATATTGTTACTGGAAATGTGAAAAATGTAAAGTGCTTTGTATAGAATTTAATATAGTACCCAAATTAATTTTATATAAAGGAATTTATTCCCCAGGGAAGCCTGTTATGAATATAGTTGAAAAAATGAAATTTGAAAGATTTTAAACTTTTTTGTGGGTTAAATGTACAGGTAGAAATTATTCAAATTATTTAAAATTGTTTGACTGATAAGACTATTTAAATTATTAACAATAAATAAAAATTAAATTTCGGTTATCCCTTTTAATAGATAACTGATGAAACTATTTTTCTGGTTCATTCAACCTCACATAAGAATCAATTATTGCACACGCTTTACTTATCGTCTCTCCTAACAGTTCATAAATTCGCAGATAAAATATTTGTCTGAATAAACTAACATGACTAGGTTTCAATTTTATAACTTTCTGTATTCTTGGCTCCTCCTCTTTTGAACGTGTCGATAAAAGATTCTTTTTGTTCTTTTTCTTTGATTTTATTTTCTTCTGCGGTGTTAAAGCTCCAGAGGAATTTCTCGAGGGACTGTTTGACCTGGATCGATCACGACTTCGAACTATCGATGAATCAGTTTCCATCTCGCAAGATCCAAAGCAAATATTCTTGATAAATTCGATTTCAGTTTCAAATTGATTGGTAAAGGAGCACAGTAAATCGAAAACCTGTTCATGTTTCCGAATTACCGACGAGTTATACAAGCTTGGTTCCAGGGAAGCTCTGCAAAGATCCACAAAGCGAGCCAGAGCTGTTTGTTGAAATTCTGGATCTTCAATTCCCAGGAGAATTTTTCTAAGATCGAATAAAGATAAATTCCATTCTGGATCATCGGAGATGGAGATACTTTTGTATATCTCGCGAAATTCCTTCACTAAGTTTGGATGGTAAAAATAAGATGGATTTTTTGTTGAGAAAATTTCGCTCTCAAGGAAGAGCGTTTTGTAAGGAGGATCTGGAGGTTGAAATATTAATGCATCGTGGACTATTTCTTCCAGGATTTCTTTAATTGTTGTGTCTCTACTTCTACTCTCGAGGTAATCATTGATTTTCTGAAAATTAAATTAAATTCTAATTATTTGAGAATGTAAAATAATCCATTTTGATAAGAATTGATTTCATGCAAAAAAGCATGAAACAGACATTAATATCAATAATAAAGAAAAAAGAGGTAGAAAAAGGAAAAAATCAACCAAAACCAAGGCCACTTTAGACCTCCTCATCAGGGAGGAATTTATAGGATTAACTAAAGGTATAACAAAATGGTGATGTGACCTGAAAAGAAAATATTTCAATGGATATTATGTAAAATCTGATTAATTCTAATATAGTCCACATCTTTAGTGAGACTTTAATTGTTCTAAAGTTGGTTCATTTTTGATAAAGATATTACAATGAATTACTTATATCCAATTAATAACTCAGTCCCATACCTTGTTGTATCTTAAGAGCTCTCTTTTGAAATTAATGGCTCTGGATGCTATTAAATATGTTTTTTATTCTGTCTATTTTAAATTTAATGATAATTTCTATAAACAAAAGTTTGGAACTCCCGTAGGGTCATCGTATTAAATTCTTTTATGTTTTTCACTGGTACTCCTCTAGCATCAATCTCATTACCCCAATTTCTATTAATATACCAGAGAACAATCAAAATTCTAGCACAATATTATTATTTAATTTACTATTAGAAATTATGTATAAACACTGAATTACTCCCTGTGGTTATTTGCAACAATTTAGAAACACACACAAGAAAATTTTATCACTGATTCAGATTATTTTAGCAAAAGACACTTTAAAAAATCAATTATATATATTGTTTTCACACAAAATGATTAAAAATGAACACGGCCGAATAGAAACTTTTGATGTGCAGGGTGTACAATCTCGACGCAACTAACTTCTAAAACTAAAAAAAGAATTTCTAGAGATTGCTAGATTTCCACGAAGGAACACTTGTTATATAAAGAGGAAAAAAGAGAAAAATATACGAAGTCTGGCTATTAAATAACGAGACTGGTTACGAAAAGGGTTTTATTATAAAAATTATTCAACATTTGAATGCTCCCCTTCAATATACTCCCCTCCCCTCGCCACACACCTTTCCATAGGTTTTTCCCATTGATCGAAGCAGTGCTGGAAGTCTTCTTTGGTGAGAACATTTAGGAGCTCTGCCGTTTTTTGCTTTACCGCTTCCATCGACTCAAATCGGGTCCCTTTCAAAACAGTTTTAATCTTCGGAAACAAAAAAAAGGTGCACGGTGCCAAATCTGGCGAGTAAAACTCGTGCTCGAGCACTGGAGTGCGTTTATCGGCCAAATACTGCTGCACAGATAGCGCCTTATGGGTAGGTGCGTTGTCCTGGTGCAAAATCCACGATTTGTTCTTCCACAACTCGGGCCGTTTTTTCATTCTGTGCGATTCAGCCGTCATCCAATGCATCGATTGCCGCTTTGCTTCAACATCGTATTGAAAAATCCACGTTTCATCGCAAGTAATAATGTCTTTCATTAGTCCGGGATCTTCTTCTAACCTTTCAAGGAAATCTGAGCAGACCTGTTGACGCAAGAGCTTTTGGTCAGGAGTCAG
>JAAAKG020057192.1:0-18039 GCA_010014905.2 Druon quercuslanigerum | reverse complement strand
GTCTCTCACCACTAATTTATCTGCGGAAGTAGGCCGCACATTATTATATGGCTACCTGAAATAGTAAAAAACCTACAAACGTCCAATAAATGCTGCCCTCTGGCACCAGTTTGTGGATTTCGCGTCGTCGGCATCCTACCTTACCACCCAAACGCCAAAAAGCCACCAGTACTTTCGCGACCGGTACCGGAAACGAAAGCCCGAAGAATTTTTGACCTAAATTTTCAATCGTCAACCAAAAAAAGTAATTTAAAAAAAAGGAGTTTAACTTTAAGAACAGGTTATTTTTCTAACCGTAAAGATAAATTTTTAAAGAAAAAGATCGATATTCTACAGAAAACACAAATTTTTACGAAAATTCAGAATTTCTTACCCAAAGTAAAATTTTTAGCTACAAAGGATGAACTTTTAAACAAAAATATTATTCTATTACCAAAAAATCGAATTTTCAATCAAGTTTTAGATTTATCAACCAAGAACTTATATATTTATGAAACAAAGACAACAAAAATGTTCTAATTTCAAAAAAAGTAATTCAGCTTTAAAAGCTAAATGTCAAATTTTTATTCAACAAATATGATTTTTAAACAAAATATTAATTTCCTAAGGGAAAACACAAATATATAACAAAATTCAAATTAAATTTTAAATTGTCAATCAAAAAATTTAATTTTAAGAAAGTAGTTTAACTTTTAAACCTGGTGATTTTTAACATAAAAGATGAGTTTTTAAACAAAAAGATTAATTGTCTACAGAAAAAAACAATTATTTAACAAAATTCGAGTATTCTCAACCAAAAAAATTGAATATTCAACTAAAAAAGACAAATCCTCTATTTTTCCCGCACTTGCGCACAGACTTTTTAAAAATAAAGGTCAAATTATCGACAACAGTAATATGGTGATTGCGAATTCTCTTTTGTTAAAGCTTCTTCTTTAACGAGCACATTCTCTCATTTGCTCATTTTCAATTTCTCTCAGAGTTTGTCATTTGAATTTTCTACCGCCTCGTGTTCTATATCGCAGTTGTGGTACTGTATTTCTTTATCTCCTAATAATTGATATACATATATATATATATATATATATATATATACATTTTTTTAACACATTTATATATTTGAGAATTTTTTAAATCCAATGAAATTGTTGCATTAAAAAATGCTATTTTTGGATTTTTCATTATTTTGCACTCTTCTCTTTCCTTTTTTCATATCGTGCGTTATTTAGCTTAAAATATTTTATTTTGTGTGTTTTTTTTGGAATATTTTAAATTCTATTATCTCTGGTATTTTTTAAATTTTTATCAAAAATGGCTAGTTAAAGAAAACCTTTTCGGATTCAGGGGCTCTCAAAACATACAAATTTGACAAAATCTGAGGGAAATGTAAAAACTAATTTATTTGTCATGAAGAATGTTTGTTACATTTCTGCTTTTTGTCTGAATAGTAGAAAATAATAGCATTGAAAACATACAAACATTAAATTTTTGGAAACCACACACACGAGATGAAAACAAAATTCAAAGACAAAAGTTGTGATGAGAACGTACCCACGCAGAGGGCAGATTTTTTTACTGCTAATGATGTTTTTCACAATTAAAGAGAAAACTATGCATCCCATCTAAAAATAATTCAAAAAAATTTGTTGATTCTTTTCAAAAGCATCATTTTTGTCAACTCATATTTTTCCGCATTTTTCATAATTTGATAGAAAAAAGTAAATATTTATTTTTCATTATTTTTATGCTGTCAAAATTCGTATTTTTGATTCAAAGCAACATTTCTCTTCTCTTCGCTTTTTTTCTCTCTTCTAATTTTTGTTTTTATTAGGAAAGTCATTAGAATAAATAGTTCGCTTGTTTAAATAGTATGAATGTCCGTACAGAGAATTTTGGAACTAAAAAAAAGTGGTTCAAAACGTGAACATTTCACAAAAAATTAGCGGGTTAAATTTTACACAAATCTAAGACCTTATCTGATAAGAATGTTAACAGACAAATTTTGAATAAAAGTACAAAGTTTTTAACTGAAAAGTTGAATTTTCGACTAATAAATATGCATTTTTAAATAAAACCTTTAATTAACTTCCAAAATAGAGTAATTTTTAACAAAATTCCATAATTCTGAACCAAAAAGTTAAATTATTAAAAAGACGAATTTTTAATAAAATTCAAGAAAAAAATTTCTCTACATTCTAAAAGGTATTTGTCCTACTGCCTAAAGTGCCCAAATCACTGGTCTTCCTGACCGACAGACGAGCTTGAATTTAATTAATTTTAATTAATAAAAAAATTTATTGGCGATCAGTTGACGCGTGATTTAAAATTACGCACAAGAATGTATACAGATTATGTCACTTTTGATTTCAGATAAGAAAAAAGTTTGAAACACATATATTTTATAAATAACATTTTACTTTAATTGAATTTCAAAGACTGAATTATATGTGGCAAATTGACGCGCCAATGAAAACACTAAATGTCAGCTGATTGGAGTAATTCTTCTTATTCTTATTGAAAAAATTAGGAATAAATTATTAAGCTACTCACTTCTATCCAGTCAATAATTATTTTATTTTTAATATCATTTTCTAAAAATTTATTTGATATAAATTTAAGACTCATTATGGAGTAACTGTAACAATGAATTGATTCTTTATTTTATACAGAAGGTTCTTTATGCACAAGTAATTTATTTATAATTACGATAATAAACGTTACCACTTACCCGTTACTTCGCTGCTCAATGTGGTTACACAAATATTTTGTTAATATGAACTGAACATTTTAATGAAAAAAAAACCGCACCAAATGTCTGGTGCCGGTGCCAGGCCCCCTTTTAAGACGCCACTGAAAAAGACTACGTTACAAAACCCTTTCCCGGACAGGAAACACAGTGAGTAAAGCTGAGCGGGAGCTTGCAATCCACTCTCGGCCCGAAAGTTCAGGCCCTATCTTAAGTATTATCCTTTCGAGGTAATGACTGACCAAATTAGCTTTCGTTAGTTATGCAACTTGAAAGACCCAACCGGAAGATTGGGACGGTGGTCTACGGAGTTTCTGGGAAACCAGATTACGATCAAACACAGGAAGGAAATTCCTTTTTGAATGCCGTATTATTATATGTGGCAAAATGAGCTGTTTAAAATTAGAAATCTATTACATTATTTACGGGATTTAGAAATCTCTTTAAAAAAAATTTGTGCGATTTATTCTACATTTTATCTAGTTAACTATTTCATTTTGAATTTCCAAATCGATGTATGAGTTCAGAAATCTGTAAATTTGGTTTTCAACATAAAGTCAATTTGCTACTATAGATTTTTTGATTAAAACAAAATTTTCAAGGCTTAATAATGTCCACATTATACGTGTATTTTGAAATTAGTTTATAACAACTTAAATACTAAAAAATAAAATTAAAAAAATAAAATTTTAGTAAATGACTGTTTCATATCAAAATGGAGACCTATATTAAAAATTAAACTCTACAAAATTGTCGTATTTGGAACCAAAAAGTGTACTCTGTTCCACTGTAGTGACCATCCACACCACTGACAACGGCTTCTCTCGATGGTGGTTGCTTTTTTGAGGATATTTCTTTTATGTATCGTTAGATCTAATTAATATCCTAAATGGTTTTAACAATTCTCTGAAACATTTTGTTACAAGTATAATGTAACATGTTTTGTATTAGAAATATTTGTTGCAAGAAGTAGAAAGCCACCTTTTCGTGGTGAGGTAATATTTTCGAAGCGAGTCGTAGGCGAGAGCTGCAGACCCGAGTTCATTACGAACTCCGAAAATATTGCCAGAGCCATTAAGAAGATTCTACTCTGTGGCATGTTCTGTATTTTTTTGGTAGAGACGCGTAAAATGGAAACCGTGTTCTGCGGATGGGGGCTTGAACGTGATCACTCTTTCCAAGTCGGCGTAGCAAGCGCTTGTAAAGGCACTAAAAAGAAAATGCGGCACCTACTTATACCTAATTTTTATGATACATACATTTTCGAACATTTTGGATGATTATTGGATCGCAAAGAGAAATTTAAACAAAGGGAAAAACAGAGCTGTTTGATCTGTCTGTGTTAAACAGGCTCATTTTGTGCATCGCACTTCAGAATTTCTTATTCTACTAAAGGACATATTTCTACAAAAAGCTCTCTTCCTCCTGCAAGGCCTCATTATCCGTGATCTCTGGTTAGGTCTTCTCCTGCGGCTGAGCCTTCTCTTCATGCCAGGTCTAAGTCACCTTCTCCTGCTGACACTCTTCATCGTGTCAGGACCAGGTCTAATCCATCTAGAAATAGCTGTACGAAATTCGAAGATACACTTTTTATGTTGGTAAGCCAATTTGTTTAAGAGGAAAGTCTAATTTCCTCGGGCCCTTGCCAGCCAAAGAAACATTGTACTATCAACGTAAAATAGTGACATTATTGCAGTAGTAGAAGGTACTAGAAAACTTCGTGGAATATATACAGTAAGAAATAATTCTGAAGATAGGACTGAAAAGCGGGTAAAAGTAAATATGGACAGCGGTGTGATTCAAGATTTAACCTTAGAACAAATCCAGGAATGTCATTTAGGTCAGGCTTGCCCAATCGGAAGTAACTTTATAATAGTAGTTGCAAGCGACTTTCTTCCATGCTATTAATCCATGAAAAGTAATGTAAAACTAAAATATAATATTATTTATGATACAAAAGGGATAAAAATTGTACAAGGAACAGGTAATTATGTATGGAAGACAAATTCGAGAAGTAACTACCAATTCCTATTCTCTCAGTAATTCTGAAGAAGGACCTTGCTCCTACAGTCAAATAAATCTATTAAAAGCAATTATATCGAAAATATAATATACCCATTTCCCTTAATAATTACTACATGTAAAGATTTATAGTTTTTGATCAACTCTTAAAACATTGAAGGAAAAAATGAAGTGCACCCTAATGATCAATTTATCAAAACATTTAACATCAAATGAAAAAAGCAACATTATTTTAGGAAATTCTTCGCAAGAGGAAAAGAATGTTAAATTCTTACGTCGTCGTGTTACAATCGTTACACTTGAGCGCTAACTGAAATTTTCTCACGAAAGTTAAAGGATGGTCAACGTGACAAATTGTTGGCTGATGCATTATCGACATGAGAACCTTGCGAACATTTCTAAGTTTTATGCGTGTATCTCAATAAGAATTTACATGATTTTGTTTTAATAGTTTTCTTTATTCCTAACTACTAGTGTGTTCCCTTTATCTGTGGGTAATATTTATGATGTCTTTGTTCTGATTGAGTTCTTTAATTGAAATGATCACGAAACATCGGCAAAATTCGCAGTTTTTTAGATAGTGCTTTGATTTGGAACTTAACGCTTTCAAATTTTGAAAGAAGATAATTATTGTATTTCTGAATTAAAATAGAAAATTTGGTAAATTCATCAATAAATTAATTCATTTTTCATCGAATTATGCAGACCCTAAATTAAGCTCTGGATTTGTTTTATTTGTGTTAGATGCGGGATTCGTATCGTTTTGCCTATGAGCTTAAAGTTCTATGTCTCAGAAGTTTAATCAAAGTCAAGTGATGAGCTATTAGCTTCAGCTTAAGATGACAACTTTTAAAAATAAATAAAGAAAATGATTATATTCTTGAAAATTGATTCTGTCACGCATAATATGATGCCTGGCAAAGATTATTATTTAAAGTCCTACACTGAATTTCAGACGACTCAAAAAACAAATTTCGTTTGAAGTATAAAAACATAAAGTGACGCCATTTAAAATTATGTAAATATAAACATGCTATTTAAATTCACATAGCCATACTAGCCGTTAGGCAAAAGAACTGACATTAGTAAAGCAGACACCATTATGAATTCAACTACCTAATACGCAATTAAGAAAGAAGTCTAGACGATCCAGTCGACGAGCTGACTTGTCTTGAGAAAAGTTCCTAATTTAATCTCTTCTTACCTTCATACGCAAAAATTCATCAGTAATTTAGGATTCACGTTTATTTAATTACTAAAATTTACATATAGTTTTAGTAATAATTTTATAACAATATTAGTAAGATTTCCGATTAGGAGGTGGGGAGTTATGAAAAGTCTCCTACAATACTTAACTATTATTGTAATAAGCAAATACTTGAAAAATATTAAAACCAACTTCGAATCGCCAACAGTTTTGTGTTTTGGTTTTACATTTTGTTAAATTATTTGAATGCTGTAAAGAAATTTATTGTACAATTATTATTTTGAAACTCAATGAGACGGGTGACTTGCTACCTAATGGACACTCCTTTGTTTCTTTCGGGGTCATACATTTTAACTCGCCGGTGACCATATTTAGTTTTACCCGATCTCCCCGCCGATATGGATTGCTTGATGTATATATTCCACGAATTAGTGTGTTATTTCTCTCAAAAATTGCAAATATATCGCCATTAGATGTTGATAATACCAGCTGTTGTTCGGTTGGTAAGGGCATTCGTTTTTGACATATTCCTCTTAACCAAATTGGTTTATCTTGAGGAAAAGTGAATTGCCGAATTTCGAATTGCCGGTTCGGATTCGCTTCTGGAATGAGCCGAATGAACCGAAGATTTTCAGGCTGAATTGTATTTCCAAATATGCTCAAATAAGAATCCCTGGCAGCAGGAGACCTGGACCTGCTACGAAGAGTTGGCTCGCCAGAAAGAGTAGACCTGACTGGAGCACCCGGAGAACCTGTTCTGGCAAGAGGAAAAAACTTTCCTGGAGAGTGATGTCTGGCAAAAGAACGAGAACTTAGAGAACGAGAAAGAAATTGCGTGGTCTCGCTATTGGGTAAGCAATCTAAGTTTGTACTTGAATCTGCAACCAGAAACAGAGGACTAATTATTAAATTAATTAATTACATATTAATAGATTATTCTTTCAGAAAATTGAGCGGGATATTGATCAAAATGCAATTTTCCACAAATTTTGAATTGCACCACTATGTGTGGCTGTTTGCGGAATTTTCATGTCGTATTGTACCATTGTTTAGAAATTCACGAGATCATCGCGCCCACTTCCAGTGCACATTTTGAGTCCAAGTAAAGTCGAGAAAGATTGATAATTGGTTTGTGCACTAATGAAGAATATCGCTCGATATTGCAACACAATTTTTCTTGCGGTTTCACTGTAGACCAAAGTTTTGACGAAATTTTGATCTGGTGAATGACTCGCGTTAAAGTTGACCGCCGAAAGAGGTGTCATCTGTAAACATTGCGGCTGTAAAAAATGTACCAGCCACTAATAAAAGAATCACGTGCTGATAGACAAAGCAAATCGTTCACATTAGTACACAACTAGTCCATCGAAGAGGTATCGTGATTAAAGTTATTTAGAATAATACTAAAAATATTGAAATCGAGATCGCATCGGGATATAAATAGTATTATAACAGGCAAAGGGATTATTATTAGTTTTTAACTTTTAATATAATAACAGTTTATTATTCAACTTTTTTGCTCCACCTGTACTAGAGATACGTTGAGAATTGACGTGTTCGTTACTTTTCCCGAAATTGGCCAAAAAGTCCCTTGTTTTAAGCGACGTTCCTGATGATATTTCTGTAAAAAAACAAAAATATTTTTGAATTTGAAATTTTTAAAGTTTATTGAAAATACATAAAACGTAAATCGGTTATTGAATTTTTATTTGGTATGAGTCAGTTACAGCCTATAATAATTTGCGGCAGTGAATCACCGGCAAGTAAACAAAGAGCGCTAATATTTTTCTTCTATGTCAACTATTAAACTGGTATATCAACAAATAAATTATGAAATCAAAGTTTTATGAGTAATTCAAAACGAAGTATAAATTTCTAAACGAAGGCTTCGAATTTAGCATTTCGAGCTATTGCGCTTTCGTTTATCTGAACTTTTATCAAAATTTACCGGCACCTTTTCATCAATTTCCACAAACTACGATAAATTTCGACAAATTATAATAAATTTTCTTTAATTTTACATAAATTTCCATAAATTCAAGAATCATTTTCTGACATTAGTTAGCTATTTTAATTGAAAACCTGTGTTTCTTGAAACTTCAGTAAAACTATCAAATTGTGTTACGTTTTATTCGTATTTACAACTAATTTCTTGAATGTGAAAAATACATATTTACACATTTGCTTTGCAAAAAATTTAGCATACATTAATATATAATAGATATGTTTTAAACTTCTTACAGTGAAAAGGAAAATACCACACAAAATATTAAAATTCATTTTTCACTTACCAATATAATTCAAAATAATTGCCAGATTTGAGCCCAAAATATAAAGGTTCCACATTATGTCGAAATGTAAGAAAAACCGATTAGCGCAGAATTTTTACAACAGCGTAACTAACTATTGTTTTGAAGCTTTCTGTATTTGTAATGTTCTGAGGTATTTGCGTTTTCCCCCTCCCGAGTACAAACCGCGTATTTTTATAATTTAGGGCTTGGTGCCATGAGAATTTTTTCCTCATTGCCATACGATTTATTCACTAGAAGTTAAATTCGCCCACATGTATAGCTATTCTACATTAGGAAGGTCAGAATATTTGATAATGTATGAACAGTAAATATGGAATCACTCTTCGACAAATATTTTTCAAGAAAGTCTTTTACGTAATTAAAATTCGTTTAAGATCACCGGTTACCCATTTGAACTTGTCGTTGCAGATTCTACGCATATTTATCGCACGATTTTTGATTTTTCCTCAATGGTTTTAGCTACGTCATCATATGTGACGCATGTCGCTCGCACGGGTGATGGTCGCACACCTGAGAGTGAAATGAGACTTCAAGTAACTTAACGCAGGATACTTAAATACAGATTTAAATATTCATTAAAATATATTGAATAAATAAAATATATATTTACAACTAAATTAAATTTATGCATCAACTCTTATATTCTTTTTCTAATATGCAATCATTCATTCTGAAGATCGTCAACAGGTTTTAAGGCTTCATTTTTAGCAAGATTTTATTTCCTGTTTTCAAAGATGTTAGTTTTAGAATTCTGGAGTCCTATTATTTTCTTGGAATGATAAAGAAAAGCGAGGACAGAAAGAATTCTATCACACATTCTATTACAAATTTAATTTTTTTATTTTTCACGATAATATTATTTAAAATTGCTTATTACCCATAAAAGGAAACTGAAAGTCATATCAGACAGTAATTTATACCAAATTTGTAGATTTTTTGAAAGCCCAATATTTTTGAATTTATGTTTTTTAGCTAAAAATCTTCACTTGTTTTAAAATATTGCAAAAAATGATTTTTCATTTATTTTATTATTTTTCGTGTTTCGTACTACTTTAAACTGAAAAATCATATTGTTTCACTAAATCAGTATCAAGTGACATGTTTACTCAATTGACGCAAGAGCAATTTATACAAACAAAGTTGTGAAAAATTACGATTTAAATCATGATTTAAAGCCTTGAATAATGCAATGTTGGATCAATAAATCAGATTTGCTGAAATCATTGTTTAAATTATCTCTTGACATTTTTAAATGAGGACCTTAAATTTTCTGCCTAAAATGGAATAGCTATATTTTCAGTGAATACTACTAATTTGCAAAAACGAATTTTCATCATAATAATTTAAGTTTTGATATATTAAATGCGTGCCTTGTGTGTGTCTGTCTGTATATTTGGATGATTTCTTTTTTTTTTATTAATTTTTATTTGGTTTTTTTTTTGAAGCTGTGTACGGCAGAACTGCATTAACTTTAATCTTATTATTTTCTTGGTAGGTTTTATCCTTTAATATTGAAAATTCGCTTCTATTCTTTTTTGCTAAAAATGATTTTTTTGTTGGAAATACAACTTTTTCTTGTTAGAAATGAAACATACAGGCTTAACTTTATTATATTCTTATCACAGATGACAGATGATAAGAGGTATGCTTGTATGTCCATATGTCTCATTGAGCAAACTAAATTTAAAACAATTATTCTTTACATTGGATTTTCGTGCAATCTTTTAGTGTTAGAAGTTGAAGGTTAATTTGATTTGCCAGCTACTTTTGAAGACAATTAATAAAAGTTAAAACACTTCGAAAACTTTGTAGACCGTTTTTTTTAGAATTAAGTTTTTCTATGTGCAGAAATTCGCAGCACTCTAATTTCTAATAATGTATTATTAGCGACTTTTTCGATAAAAGGACTGTTTAAGAGTTATAGCATTTTTAAAATCTAAAAAAAAACAACGAAAATGAATATTTTAACCTGAAAAATGCATTAACAATTCCTATTCTCTCTCTAATTTTGAAGAAGTAACTTGCTCATACAGTCAAATAAATGCATTATAAGCAATTATTTCGAAGATATAAAGAACATATTTTCCTTAATGGAAAATACCTGCAAAGATTTATAATTCTTGAACAACCCTTAAAACTTTGCGGAAAACTTTGAAGAAAAAAAATGTGGTCCACCCTAATGATAAATTTATCGAAACATTCAGCTTTAAGTGAAAAAAGCAACATTATTTCAGGGAACTCCCTACTAGAGCAAAAGAATGTTAAATTCTCACGTCGTCATGTTACAATCGTTAAACTTGAGCGTTAACTAAAATTTTCTCACGAAAGTTGCAGGATGGTCAATCTGACAAATTGAATAAAAATTATGAGTTCAAACACCAAATTATTTTTGTTTATAATCTGCTTCGGAGAGACTCTAGCACTAACTCAGCAAAAAGAACCGCACTTTTTTAAAATGGCAGCAACTCTTTTTTTGGAACTAACACCTCAACGCAATCTCTGTATTTTCTAGGCAAGCCACAAGACACACGATAGAACTACCGTCGATTTTTTCGCACATTGATATTGGAATTCAGTTACGCTTAGAAAAATGCGCCAAGGTTTATTTGGAATGAGGAAAACTTTATTTATACATTTCTGTACGTGCCGCAGAGCCCCACTCAGGAGGTAAGATACAAAAAGTATATTCTCCGAAACAGATGCAAACTTATTTTAATTTTACATTTTTTAAATTATATTAATGCTGTACTGAAATTTCTTTTACAAGTATTATTTTTAAAGTCGTTCAGATTGTTGATGTGCTACCTAAAAGATATTCCTTCCTTCTTTCCAAGGTTATACATTTTAACCCGCCGGTGACCACGTTTAGTTTTGCCCGTTCTCCCCGGGGATATGGAATGCTTGATATGCATTCCTCTTAACCAAATTGGCTTATCTTCAGGAAAAGTGAATTTTTGAATTTCAAACTGCCGGTTCGAATTCGCTTCTGGAATAAGCCGAATGAACCGAAGATTTTCAGGTTGAATTCTATTTCCAATTATGCTCAAATAAGAATCCCTAGCAGCAGGAGACCTGGAGCTGCTACGAAGAGTTGGCTCGCCAGAAAGAGTAGACCTTACTGGAGCACCCGGAGAATCTGTTCTTGCAAGAGGAAAAAACTTTTCTGGAAAGTGATGTCTGGCAGAAAAATAAGAATTTCCAAAACGAGGAACAAACTGAGTAGGGTCGCTATTGCGTAAGTAATCAAACTGTGAACTTGAATCTGCAACAAGAAATAGAGGATTTACTTAATACAATAATTGATGACACATTAATACATTAGTCTTTAAAAAAATTGTGCTGGATGTTAATCGCAATACAATTTTCCATAAATTTTCTAACTGCACCCTCATGGTGGGCTGTTTTTCGAATTTTCATGTCGTATTTCACCATTGTTAAGAAATACACTAGATTCCCCTTCCACTTCCATTGCGCATTTTGGGTTTAGAGTTTAACTTTTTCTCTTGCTTCCTGTAAAAATATCTCTTGGTTATCAATTTAGGTCCCTTCTTGAAAAGAGGTTCTACTTGATCTAAAAATTCACTCATTGGGTTGAAATTTAATCTTTTTTTTAATGAAACCGAAAATCAATTAATTCATTCATTAACGAATGCATTAACTTCTGCGAGCATCTCCTCAACAAGAGGATGCACCGCAATTTAAGCAGAAAAATGGAAAATCAGTCGACGACGCGCAGTTTAAGCTAACGAGAAAAACAGCCGAATTGAAATCGCACATAAAGGTTTATATTTTAGCATGTGAAATTGCTTTCAGTTTCATTTTAGCATACCGGCGCTATATGTTAAGTTAAGACATTCCGAATGATAGCTGCAGAGCGTAGCATGGATGCCCTGATCATTCAGGATGCGCACTATCTAGATGTTTAACTCATTCGGGAATCACATATATCCAGAGGCACAATTCAGAACTATGAGTCTTCATTACCAGATCTGTTACTTTTATGATACTAGCCCTGATGCCGTTCCGCTGAACGCTCCTGGGGAAATCAAGTCAATTGTCGAAAATGAGAAGTGCTGAATATACTGGTTTTATCGATGTCGGTTATCGATGTTCCTTAACGATTTGTCAGCACCAGACGACTAAGACACCATAGCTATTCAGAAGATTGAAGGAGAATTTGTATTGAGACCGTAGAAGAAAATTGCGGCGACTGTACCCTGAATATTTAATTTAAGTCATTGCGATCATTTCGCTTTCTGTTTTTATGCCATACGAGTGTTTTATACTATGAGAGTATTTGAAATTATACGAGGGTTGCCACCAAAGTTTTACAATACGCGAAACCAATGAGAAAAAAAGATATTATTCTTGAAGCCTGAAAAAAGCTTCAAAAATTAATTGGGAATAGAAAACCTCTTGACCCTGTTCCCTGTACAGTCCGAGTATTGGGTAAAGCTTGTCTACATCGGGCAACAATTTTTGATTTGAAGAAGAATTTGAAAGGGGATATCTTGATCTAGTGGATAACCCGCGCTCAAGTCGACCGCCAGAAGAGGTGTCACCTGTAAACATTGCGGAAGTGAAGAATCTATCAACCGCTAAAAAAAGTCACGTATTGACAGATGAAGCAAATCTTACACATTAGTACACAACCATTTCATCGAATTCTGCATAAGCATTCAAAGGTTAGAAAAGTTTGAACTCTGTGTGTGCCACATGCTTTAACCGACGAGCAAGAGGTAGTAAGATTTTAAAATTCAGGATATAATCCTAAATTTTATTAATTATGAAAAAGCAACAAAAAAACATAATTAAAACAAAACTTTTTCATAATTATTAAAAATGTAAGACAAAACCCACCTTTCTGATTGCTTCATCTTTATTGTCCCAAATTTTCAACATGATGTGGCACTTCGTGTAAAAATAAGAAGAAGAAGAATTCGATCGCAAAGCGTGTGAGGACCCTGATTATGCATAATTAATTTATAGCTTATTATGCCATCGTAATTTTAAAAAATCCCTATTTTTCTTAACTTTTTACAAACAATCACAAGTCAATATTTTATAATTGGAAATAGGCGATGTCAAGTTTGCAATTTTAGATCTGGGCCTTTTTCAAAATGATACATCATCGCGTTATTTTATTGAATTTTTCTTTTCTAAACTTTCGTATTTTTATAACATTATTTTAATATATATAATATTAATATCAATAATATCGAAATAGCAGATTGTTACAAAACTTTATTGGCGCATATTTCGCGAATTAAATCTGTAAAATTTAACTAGTAAATAGTAGAGCACTGGCTTTGCCGGTACTATTACTTATAAATACTGGTACTTGTAAACTTTTTTATTTATTTTATATCTAAACATATAATAATATATTTATAAAAAGGTAACAAATTACAAAATTAGGCTCCTAATGTTCTGCTTGTTCCAGCTAAAAAAAGAAATCTTCTGATGGAGCCAAAACATTTTTTTAATATATGGTACATAACGCACCTATTCATGGAATTCAAGTAATTCATGAAATATAAGGAATTCGAGGAATTCCTAGTATTTGCGACATTCAAGAAATTTGCGGAATTTATATAACGGTCGGCATTCACAGCCTACATGAAATTCGCGGAATTCATGATATTTATAGAGTTTACGGAATTCTTCAAATTCATAGAGTTAACGGAATTCACGGCATTCACTCGGTTTAAAAATTCATGGAGTATAAGGATTTTACGGGGCTCATGGAATTAACGGAATTAACGGAATTAAAAGAATTGACAGACTCAACAGGATTTTTGTCAAAAGAGGAAAATAAGTTTCTTTTCTTTTCAATGAAAAAAAGTGTTTTTCTTTATTTTTTGTCTTCAAATTTTAATGGGGACAATTTACGGCGATTATCCAAATGTAGTTGATGTATTGATGGTTTTATTTTCAGAAATTCGTTACATTAAAAGTAATTTCCATAAATATATATTATTACAATTCATAACATACATTTTATTGCAACTTTCCTCCTTTTTTCGAAAACTGAATTTGCTCATTTCTAATTTTATTTTCACGATTTTACAGTTACACGTACAGTCTACACAGCAGCCTGACTGTTTTTTTTATATTCTAAATTATGTCCCTAACCTCAGAGCATCAGACTTTGTAAATTGAATTTTCTACCGCATCGTGTTATACGTTGCAGTTGTGCCGCTCTATTGATTCAGATCCTAATAAATGATATATATATATATATTTTTAAATACATTTATTTGTTTGACAATTTTTGAATTCTGTGAAATCGTTAAATTAAAAAATGCTATTTTTCGATTTTCCATTATTTTTCATTTCCTTCTTGACTTTTTATCATATCGCGCGTTAAAATAAACAAAGAAATAAGAGGGGATTAAGATATTATTTTCAGAAATCAATCGATGAAATGAGTCACAAAAGAAGCTATTTTTCAAGGGGCCCAAAGATTGTTTGATGCCAATTAGAATTGTGATGCTTATTACAAAAATTATATAAGGGTTTATCTCAGAATTATGAATTTATCTTGAACTTTTTAGAATCTGAAAACTGGCAAATGTGTGAAATTGCAAAGCATTAGGCGATTAGAGAACCTGCACTTTGTAGAAATTATATAATTTCAAAAAAATTTTTAATGCGCCGTTCTAGTAAATACTATAAAAAATTGCATCCTAGTAAATTTTAAGATATCATTGTTACAGTCAGTGGTATAATATTGATTTAAGGATCTTTATTAACATTTATATAGAAACAAGAGACCGTTATTACTTTATCTATTTTAATACCAGTTTCAACACTTCTTTCCTTAACACTATATTTTATGAATAGTAAATATCCGAGAAGAACAAGTTTAAAGCTCATTATCAATAAGATAACAATTATACGATCAATATTATAATATAACGAAGCACTGAAATATTGTATAGTTTTGTTGCTAATTTAGTTCTTTATTTATACATTCTTTGGTGTTTTCTCAAATAATAGAGTAGGACAATATGAGGATTGTTTCTGATCTCGTCTTATGTTCGGCGGTTTTCTTTAGTTCTATTGGTAAGTATGTTTCTATTTTTAAATAAATTTTTAAGGTTTCTGTAAATCACAATTTTCTCTTTTTCGAAATAAATAAGAATTTACAATAAACTTATTCGCGGGGAAATCCAGAATAAGTGGGTTGACACGAGAATTGGAAAAGTGACAATCTGTGCACGATGTGAATCAAAAGACATTCTTTCAGAGAAACTTCGTGATTTATGGTACTTTGATTTTCAGAAAATAAATATATGCCAAAATAAAAAATTAATTTCCGCCAAAATTTTTCGGAAGAGAATACACCAGAGAAATTGAATTGTTTCTTCTTGCAGATTTAGGTTCACCTTTTGATTGTTTGCCTAATGGGGAGCCTATACCTGGTATTCCCTGTGCGAAAACTTCTAATTCGGCTGCATTATTTCAATCTCCTAAAAGGCCTATTTCTCCTGCTGCATCTCATTTTTCGAATTCTCTGGTCAGGGCTACTTCTTCGGCCGAGCGCACTCTTCGTGCCAGGTCGAAGACTCCCCCTGCCAGGTCGAAGACTCCTCCTGCCAAGGCATCAACTTTCACCATATGTGGATTTACACTTCAAGACGAACAACTTAAATTAGTTCGTCTCATTCCAAAAGTTAATCCAAACCGGCAATTTGAAATTCAAAAATACACTTTTTCGTCCGACGTACCAATTTTTTTGAAGGGAAAGTATAAAGAACGCCTGTCCCTACCAACAAACGAAAAATTGGTATTATCAACGTCTAATGGTGACATCTTTGGGATACTGGACAGAAATTATACAAAGCTTCGTGGCATCTATACACTGAGCTCTCAAACGCAGTATGGAGATCGGGCAAAAATGAACATAGTCAGCGGTGAGGTTAAATATATGACCGGAGAAGAAATTACAGATTCTCCATTATCCTCGCCAATCTCAAAGTGTTTTAAAATACTATTTGTAACAGAAAATTCTTTACAGCATTAATGTAGTTTAAAGAATTTATAACTGAAATGCAATTTTATTTTCAAACCAATGTTTTTTATTTTAATTTTAATTTTAGTTATTTTATTTTAATTATCTTATTTTAGAAGGGAAATAATTATAGCCTTAAGAGTTTTTTCCCTATGAGGTGTTATTCACACATTGAGTAAGGTGTTTTTCTGAAGTTTTCCATTTTCTGTTACCAAATTAGATGGATCCCGAAGAAATATATTTCAGGTGCGGAAACGCGTTGATAAGCAGTGCGTGTTACAAACGTGACGGCGCAGTCCAAAATCAAAAATTATGCAATGGAAAATTAGCTTCATTTTTTGAGCAAAATTTACTAGGACAAGTACACAATAAACCAAAAAAATGTTAAATTTTTATTTAAAAAAAATTTTAATTATTAATGAACACGAATTTTCCAACAAATATTTGATTTTCTTACTAAATTATTGAACCTTCAAGACAAAACGACGAGTTTTCTACACAAATAAATTTAATTATCAAATAAATAAATTTTTGACAAAAAATTTAATTTCATACCAAAATAGTAGGTATGTTAAGCTGGCACAACACTATTGAGGTATCGAGATAAAACCTTTTTCAAAATTTAAGGCTCATTTAGGACTAATTTGGGCCCGCAGTTTCAAATTTAGAGCTCCATTATTTTTTGTAAAAAATAGTGTTTGCGCTAGCTTAACGTTAAGCTGGCCGAACATTGCTGTAAAACGTACTAAAAATGATTTTAGAGCAAACTCACCTTGTCGAATAATTTAGGGCTCATTTAGGGCTCTGAGAATGTGATAATCAAAAATTTAAACAACATGTTTAAACCATTTTCGTTTAAACAATAGTACTGAAAATAAACTGAACAAATTTATTTTCTTAGCCTATGTTAAGACTTATTTAAGGCTCCCCGAATATGATATATGAACTTTAAAAAAAATTGTTTAAACTATTATTGTTTAAACAAATTGGAAAAAAATTTATTTATTTATTTTACTTCTATAATTTCCGGCGAGATGAAACCTACTTCGCAATTTAGGGCCTATTCAGGACTAATTTGGGCCTGCAGTCTCAAATTTAGGGCTCCATTAGTTTTTGTAAAAAATAGTGTTTGCGCTAGCTTAACGTTAAGCTGACGCTAACATTATTTTTTACAAAAAATAATAGAGCCTTAAATTCGGGACTACGTGCCCAAATTAGTCCTCAAGGAGTCCTAAATTATGTAAGAGAAAAGAATGGATTTTGTGATTTTCTTCACGTATTTTTTACAACGTTAAGGTGGCACAACACGATAGATAACGAAAAAAGAGGGGGTGAAGGAAAAATCGCACGACTTTCGGTGGAAGATATTTAAGAAGCCTTAAATGATCCTGAATGTATGGAAGCGAAATGAAAAAAAAAATTTTTTAGCAAATTTGTTTAAACAATAATTGTTTAAAAAATTTGTCTTAAAGTTCATATATCATATTCGGGGAGCTCTTAATAAGTCTTAACATGGGGTAAGAAAATAAATTTCTTCAGGTCATTTTCAGTACTATTGTTTAAACGAAAATGGTTTAAACATGTTTTTTAAATTTTTGATTATCATATTCTCAGAGCCCTAAATGAGCCCTAAATTATTCTACAAGGTGAGTTTGCTATAAAATCATTTTTAGTACGTTTTACAGCAATGTTCGGCCAGCTTAACGTTAAGCTAGCGCAAACACTATTTTTTACA
>JAAAKG020057181.1:0-18040 GCA_010014905.2 Druon quercuslanigerum | reverse complement strand
CCGAATAATAAAGCTTCCGATCCATTCACAAACATTTTATAGATTTATAGCTATATATATATATACATATATATATAATTAATTAAATTTAACAGAAACAATTGTCTAAACAAGTTATTATTTTTCTTATAACAAATTTTGCTTATAACAAAGAAACATAATTATTTAAACAATTGATTATTGTTTCATCAATTTTGTTTTGACTTTTTAGTTATGAGCAAATTATAGATGAAACCAAAGAAAAAACATTTTTTTAAATAGTATTGTATTTTGTTCAAAGTAATAATTTTAAATAATTTTAAATAATAAATTAATTAGGAGTAGGTGGGAGGAGTATGTCTATCATCAATGATAATATACATATATCGACATTAAAAAGGTTTGAATCAAATAATTAGTTGATTATATCGTCTCACGGGACAAGATGGATAGACGTGATGCAGACAGGAAATTACTTTCAGTACTCTGTTACCACTTGTAGTAAATATTGTTTCTGATTTTCGTATCTGGTAAGAGGGAATTAAAAGACAGATATCAATTTTACAAATATCTGTTTTATTTCAGAAACTTATATTCAAAGAAAGGAGATTGTTTAAAAAATGATTCTCTCTAATGTAAATAAATAAATATATAAATAATAATATTAATAATATGAATAAGCAAATAAAATTCACTTATATTAAAAAAAGATTGTTTAACAAATGATTTACTCTTATGTGTATTAATTAATTGTTAATAATTTGAAAACCTAATAAAAGGTTACAGTTTTAGAATAAGGCGAAACTTCCTAGCATTAATTATTGTCTCGCTAAGTTAAAAGTAGAAAAAAAAGTTAAAAATTTTCGGAATCACCTTAACTATTTAGCATTAATATAAATTTTATAATTTTATTAATATAATAATAATTTAATTAATACACTCTCTAATTGCAAATTTGATAATTAGTTGCAAAGAAAGAAAAAAACGCGACTTTCTAACTACATTTTAAGAGGAAATGCCTAAAAACAATAATAAATTGTTTAAAAAATTAATGTAAACGTCTAGTTATCAATATGTAGTAGTATTTGCTGTATTATAAACAATTTTTATTTAAAAAACTGCAAAAAAATCATCATTTTTATTACCAGAAACTCGCAAAATACAATTTTTCTGTTAAGGGGGTTTCGGACCCTATAAAACAAACTTACGGAGGTGAATACAAAAAATTTTAATGTGTACTATATTGCTAATTATAAAAGGAGAGGTTAAGTTTCAACTCGATTCTCGAGATATGGTTTTTTAAAATTTGGTAATCAAGAAAAATCATTTGTTTTCATTTCGCTCACCGTAACATAATTTTTGAATATAAAAAATTATTCTTGTACTGAAAATACGTAATCACCCAAAAGCTTTGCAAAATAGTTTAACATACCACCTGTTATTTCTTTAATAACAATATAGTGCATTTTTATAAACAATTTTATTTATTTTGAACTTGAAAAATTTTTTTACCCGTTTTTTTACCTCAAAATTTGTATTCAAGATACTCAAATATAGAGGGAAATTTTGAGAATGGAGAAATAAAAACTCCATGTTTTGTCCCTGCATATTTGAGAATCTTTAATACAAATTTTAAGGTAAAAAAAAAACGAGAGAAAAAATTTTCCAAGTTCAAAATAAGTAAAATCATATCTCGAGATTTTCGAATATCACATTGAAATAAAAAAATACGTGTCGATTATTTTCGAACACAAAACGCGAAAAAAAATGTTTGCAGAAAAAAATTTGATTTTAAATATATACCGGCCCATATATAAATACACATATTATATACCCATATATAAATTTCTTATGGCTATGCGAATCCATTGGCAATAATTGTTCTCAAAAAAAGCATTTGTTTTTTTTGGATTTGAAGAAATAAATTTTCATCATAAATTCTACGTTATTTAACGGATTGGTTGAGAAATCTTAAGATAAGTCCGTTTTTGATAGCATTCTATATTTGTTCATCAGGTAACAAATTAAAAATTAATTCTTTATAAATTAATTTATTGTAATTTTTTTTTTGATTCATCAAGAATTTTAAACGCGCTGATTATTTTTCGAGTTTTTGTACTTTTTTATGAAGGAAAATTGATTTTTGGCTAATTAGACACACCGTCTGTAATCAGAAATTGTTTATTAATATTATTATTATTATTAATATGAATTACCAATTTGTCATCTGGTATACAAATATCAAGATGAATCATTCAATGATTCATTAGTTTTTGAAATATTAGACGCACCTACAGACTAGACTAATCAGCCAACTTATACACAAATTTTAAGATAAGTCAGTTGGATAGAACTCTTCATCAGTTTATCAGCAATTTCAGATTCATTGAATATTTTTTGAGTTTTATAACTTGGTATGAAAAAAATCGATTTTTTCGTAATAAGACACACCTACAGCTCATCTTTAATATTAAGATAAGTTATTTGGATGTAATTCTTTATAAGTTTATCAGAAATTTTAGATTCGTTGAGTATTTTTCGAGTTTTATACCTTTTTATGGAAAAAATTTATGTATGAGTAATTAGACACACCTACAGCCCACACTAATCAGCCAGAAATCGGTATACAAATTCTTTATAAGGTAATCAGAAATTTTTGATTCTTTGATTATCTTTTAGTTTTAACAGTTTCTATGAAGAAAAATCGATTTCGAGTAATTAGACACACCTACTGTATACGATATTCAATCGATTGTTACACCATTTTTAAAATAAATGTACATGAGTCTGATTAAAAGATCATAGTCTGTGCAATTTGTAATAGGGAACAAATTTTCTATCTAATATTTTGCTCATAATATGCATCATATTTTGTTGGGCATTCAATATTTCTATTGCTTCGAAATAAGTACTTGATCAATACACATTTCTAATAAAAAAAGAAGTGAAAAGCACCAAAAACATTTATGGTGTAAGAAATTCCGCTAGGTGAAAAGTTAGCAGTGCAATCAACAGAGTTTGTGAAATCAATGTTCGATTAATTTAAAAAGATGTCTTAAATTTTCAATTGGTTAAATTTAAATAATCCCAGAAACTTTTAATTTCCCTCGAATTCTTTTGAATTCTCTTGGATTTTTTTAACACCTTTGGATTCTTTTGAATTCTTCAAAATGATTTAAGCTTTTTGGGCCGATAGCGCCTTTCAAAGCATACATACAGTACGAGTTCAAATCACAGAATAATTTTTCTTTTAAATATATTGTTTTTTAAGGAAATAACATGACACGTATTTCATTGTTTTGAGAAAAAATCATTTTCGCGAAGTTATAACTAATTGAAACTTTAGGGTTTTTTTTCAGAAAAAAAGTTTTTTCCTTAACCTAAATTTTGTTTAGCAAACAAACGACAGATTTGACAAAATGCTAAAAAAAAGGTTGGCTCATTTTAAAAAGTTCAACCAAAAAGTACCTCTTACTCTGTTTTGATATCTTGTATCGTTCGCAAGAAAAATTGAAAAAATTGTCCTTTTCACAAATATGATTTGGCCTGCATTAATTAAATTAAATTTATTTATTTAGGCTTTACCATATTTACAATTTATTTTCAAATAAACTGCATATTTTTGTTCTCAAATTTCGTAAAGAAACGTGACAAAGGTTTCAATCTGAAATCAGTTCGAACTAAAAAGACCAAGGTGCCTCAATGGAGGGAAACAGATAATCAGATTATAAGCAAAATTTTTTTAAAAAATTGGATAAAATAGAAAAATCGTGTTTTATCATAAAATCCACTTTCTATGTTATAAAAAATGCACAAATTCAGTCGTTTGTAGCAAGTAATTTATTTATAAAATGTATAAAAGTTAGAATATAATGTTTGAGAAGTATTCTGCACCCTAGAATATAGTCCGTACATAAAAAATAGCACACAACTGTATCAGTAATTGAACCTTCTTGTGCATTCGGATGGTGTGAGGATTATTGCCTCCAGGAAATTTGTATATCACAAATTAGGAAAGGCTACACGCTAGCGGATTTGCGATCAACCGAACGGCAACGAAATATACCCAGCCGAGCAGGCGGATAGTAACAGATTACTGTCCTTTATTATCAAATACTCCGACTATGTACCTGAAAAAAATTGAACTGTTCTCGTTAATTGAGTGGTAAACGGTCAGGAGTCTCTTATCAGAATACCATGGCGTGACTTTTGAGCCTTTCCATGTTTTCTGAAGGGACAGAAGAGATGTAACCAGCCTCGCCAGGAACCACTCTATATATCTATGACCAGTAGATTGGTCAGAGCTGCACTGAGTTGACTCTGGTCCAGCCGTCGCCAGTAGAGTTCCCTTTAACGTGTCTGTGACCAATCAACGTGCCTATGACTCGACACTACATATGGTCCTGACCTTTGCCAACGAACCTCCGCCCAAGCGACCCTGACCAAATGCCGTGCTAAAGCGTTCTCGGCTCGGTCTGTTTGTTATCTCGTAACCCCAGCAGTTCTCAGAACAGGTCCAGTTGGCCTAGGTTGCTTTATTCGCGTTCATAATGTTCGTCGGTAGACTATCATTCCCTCAAGTTACAACTGTTCAAGTACTTTGTGAACTCCTCAATGTCTGCACGTACTCGTAATTCATTCAGATAGGCGGGCCGAGCTTTAACCTGTAGATGAGCAACAACAAAGCTTTTCAACGATTATTTTACCTTGTTTTATTTCAGCGCCTCGAAGATGATCCATTGGCGCTGGCTGTCTATCGCCACCAGAGTCCTTTGACGTCGGGCGTTTTTACTTAGCTGTCAGTGTTTTGCTTTGGGCAGTGGCGGCTGGTTGGGGTGCTACTAGAATAATGTCCCCAACGAAGTATGGCGGTGGTTTGAACCTCTTACTGTCAAAGCGAGACTTGTGCTGTGTCTGTTTATCATCGGTAACTCGTCTTGCCTCCTTCCGCATCGCATTCAAGTCGATCTGGTCCAACTGCTCTTGAATTGCTGAAACCAAAGCATCATCTGCTGAGCGTAGAGACTTATACTCATCGAGAAGTTGAGCGAGACTCATTTGAGTGGTCCAATTCATGGTGCAAGTGATGCCGCTCTCCAACTTTTTCACGTAAACGTTCCAACTGTCTTCTGGTTCACCAGCACTGAACGCTACCAGTGAATTAAGAATGGCGAGATTCAGTCGTTCAACCTGCCCATTTGCTCTTTAGATGGCTACTGCATTAAGAATGTGTTTTATTCCATACTCTTGACTTCAAAGATTCCAAACACATGTAGCAGTAGTTTGATGATCCATTTGGTTCTGGTTTCTTTCACGGGCTCGATGACACATAATTTCGTAAATCCATCAATTGAAGCAAAAATGTGGGTATCATGTCGTTTGCTTTTTACAAAGGGACCCACATGAAACAAATGTATATTATGTAAGAGGATTGCGATTTTCTCTATAGGATGCAGATGGCCCGGTTTATGCCCTGGCGTAAATTTATAGAACAGACAGTTTGAACAAGACTTTTCATATTTGTCAACAAATTTTCTCATGCCCTTAAACCAGTTACGATGTTAAAAAGTGACGCTCGAGGTATATCCATTCGTTTCCTATTTCAGTTTTTCGGAAAACCACCTCACCTCTCAAGTCATACTGCTCAAAATGTTGCTTCGTATCTGGTTGAACATCCCCACTTTCTTGGATTGCGACTTAAATAATGTACATATGCCCCTTGGGATCCAGGTCGACGAACAATATCAAAAACAAAATCCTGCATATATTCCCACCGTCTACGTACCCTGTGTTCAATGTCTCGTTTTACAGCCGTTGTATGTATGACACAGTAATCATAAACTACAGTAAACTTGATTCCGATAAGATATAATCAGAATGGCTTTAGTGCCTCAACTATGGCGAGTGTTTGTAAATCATAAGAATGATAATTTTTTTCAACACCTGTAGTCTTTCGGCTAAAATACGAGACAACTCGTTTTTTCTCATTCTTTTTCTGTAGTAGCATAGCTCCTAGTCCAACCGCACTTGCGTCTGTGTGTAGTTCTGTCTGAAGCCCATGATCTTGAAGAGCGTGAGTAGACGTATTTAACAAAGTTTTTAAAGTAGTTGACAAGTCCAAGAAAAGCTCGCTGTTCTTTTATATCAGTAGGTTCCGGTATGTTAATTATGGGATTTATTTTATGCGTACTTGGGCATAATCCATTTTCTGAAAACCTACCTAAGTAGTAAAAAATCTTTTTTCTGATAGACGATTAATCTGATCTTCAATATTGGGCAACCAGTGCAAATCGAATTTGATTGTTTTTAATGAATAAAGAATAGTCGACACACTAGCGAAGCTCCCCGTTTTTTATTTTATTTTTTTGCGCTCTTCAGAAGATACTTGACGAGGTCGGTAGCTCACAGGTTCATCGTCTATCAGTCTAATTTTCATTTTCGTAACTTTAGTTATACCTAATTCCAGTATACTCATAGGGATAGTCTCTCTTAACTTTTTCGACCAGATTTACTTCTGAAGGTACCATTGAGCCATTTGCAGTATTTTCTGTCTCAAGTCTTAGCCCAGTTGCATCTACAATAGTATTTAATCTAGAAGTCGCAAGTATGTCTCGCCTGACGAGTGTTTTTTTTTCGATGATTGCTCATCCGGAACTATAAACATTTCTACCTCGAATGTTATACCGTCGATTAGAAGATGTACCTTAGCGCGTTGCGACCAGAGTCACCAGTGCGCAATTTACAGCTGATAAGGTTTCGTGCCTTTGGAGTAGCTTTAATTGAAGGACTCGAGATTCGCTAAATCTTATTATTAAACAATTGCTACACAAGTCAACCATAATCTCACACAAAATGTTGTTCACGGTTTGAGTTTATTGACACAGTTTAAACGGCTTTTGTACTTCTAAGTTGTTTACTTGACACACAATGCCGACTTCGTTTCATATTAGCTAGTCATCACTTTTTCGATTCTTTATACGATTTATTTTTCGGCAAATAATTATTTTCTCTATGGCCTGCTTTACGGAAATTCCCAAAAATCGTTTTAAACGCTCGTTGTCGATATTTTAACTTCAGCTACCCCTGAACCGGACTTCTCTTTCAGATCAGGACAGTCATATCTACGGTGACCTACCTTCCGGCATTGATAACATGCAGTTCTCTTTTTGTCTTCTCTAAGCATGAGTGTCTTTAATTTTTTTACTGCCAGGGTCATTAACGACTGTATTATAGGGTTAATTGTCAACTGGAGGGTATCTCTAGGGTAGTATACCAAAGGACAGAAGCCAAGATTTTTGAAAACACGTTCACGATAACTCAAAATTTTAAATACTTATAACTTTGCGAAAATAATTTTGTGTCTAAACGATCTTTAGCTGGCGAATAATTCTGATTTGAAGTTGCCCTGCCTATATCGTTAGAAATAGATCCAATTTTTCAATTCTTTAAATTCTTTTTGATTCCTCTAAGTCATGGAATTCTTGAAATATTTTAAATCCTTTGAGTTCTTTTAAATTTTCTTTATTCTTTTGGGTCCTTTAAGTTCTTAGACTTTCTGTTAACTCTTTAAATTCTTCAAATTTTTTGAAATTCTCTTGAAATCATTTAAAGCTTTTTCACCATGCTTCAATTCCTTTCAAGACTTGGAATTCTTTTGTTTTCTTTTGAAATCCTTTAAGGTCTTTTGAATTCACCTTGAATTCTTTTTAATTCCCTTGCAGTTTTTTTTATTTCATCTGAATTCTCTTTAGTTCATTGCATTCTTTCACATTCTTTGAATCCTTGAATTGAAGAGTACGTCGAAAGTGCTTAGATCCTTGGTTTAAAATTTTGTTCTCTAAAAGTTTCGAGTTCTTTAAAATTTGCAATACTTTTCAAATTATGACGATTTTACATTTAAATGGCATAGTTAAATTTAACTTGAAATTTTTCAATGAAATTTCTAATTTTAAACAAATTTGTTCTTTAAGTGGAAAACATTAGGTTGAAAGCTAAAATATATATTTTTTAATTTAGATTCCTTTACATGTATAGCCTTCGACTAATATGATGACTTCTAAATTTTGGATACTTTCCAAATTTGGATGCTTCCAAATTTCGGTCGCTCTGAAATTTCAATTTATTTCTCTTCGAAATAAGCAAATGAATAAGGATACTAATGTGAATAGAGATATGTTAGTAATTAATTAATTTACGTGTAATTTAGTGCGGGATCATCGAATCCCGGAAAAAAGTTTTAAAAAACAAGTGAATTAATGTATATATTTAGCGAAGTAATTTACTTAAGACTATCGTAATTCTGTCTATATTTTAAACCTCATTTTCCTCGCAATTAGAGTAGGTCATCAAACGTTAATGAGTTCATTAAGAAATATACATACATATATGTAATACTTATATAATGTCAACATGTTTGATATTCAATGTGAACAATGCGCAAAAAAGCACGAAAAACGTGATATATCGTAAATTGCAGAGAAGTTATTCAAGGTAACAGATTCGACTGTTTGATTTTAAATTAAAGTTTAACTAACATAAGAGATGTTTCAACATTTCAAAAAGGCTAATTTACATAAAAGTACCTGATGGGTAAATAATTTGACATGTGCTACCAAACAGTATAATCCAGTACAAATTATCTTATCACTTACTTCTTAAAATATTTTCTGTATTAAGATTTTCAGTTTTATTTATCTGGGTATCAGTTCTATTAGATTCTTACATTGAAATTAAAAATTTGATTTTGTTGTGATTTTTTCTCTCTCTTCTCTATTTTTCTCTAAAAAATGTTATTTTATTGTTTATTAAGTTCTGTTATAGTCAATTAAAGAAATATTTTAACAGTACGGAATTCCAGTTTTTTCCTTAATGTTTGGGCTTTTCATATTTTGACGTTCAAATTTTGGAACACACCTTAATTATCTTTTAAGCTCTTCTGAATTCCAAGAGCTTCCGAATTTCAATCAAGGAAATTTTTTATACAAAGGCGGTCGCTTCAAAAGGAGAAGGGTTAATAAGTGGAAATAACAACTACAAATGATCCAAAGAAACATTCTGATTAAACGATCAATCATTTAATTTGTTTGCGTAAAAAAAATGATTTTAATGTGTCTAGCACTGCAGACAAAGTAGTTCATATCTTTTTGAGTTTCTATGTATTTTCATTTAAAAAATTATTTTTTGATTCGGGGCTTAAAACTAGACCTGATTGACGCTCCACCTTTCAGGCGCTTCACACATCTCAGATCTTCTCTCAATAGCAATGACATTGTACTTTAATAAAAGTAATATTTACATTTGCGGATGTCAGTAACTGGTCAGTGTTTCTCGACTCGTTGAGATCTCAGGCGTTAAGTCATTACGTGCGCGGGTAGCGTTTGGATGGGTGACCATTCTTTATTCTCACTGATCTTAATCGCAAGCTCTTTGCCCATCTCTCTTTTTCCCACGCGTATACTCTCCTCCCTTCCTCTTAAACTCTCTCTCTCTCTCTCTTTGTCCTCATATTAAACTCTCTCTGGCTCGCTCTCACACTCTCTATCTGACACACTGTATTCCTCTTACTCTCACTCTAAAACTCCTTATACATCAATCTCAAACACATTCTCTCCCTCTCACTCTCACTCTGAACATCCTTGTATCCAGCTTTTACATAATCTCTCTCGCTCTTATTGTCAAGCCCTCCGTATCTCTCTCACTATGTGTCTCTTTCACATACACACTTTGTTTCTCTGGCACTCACTGGCTGCAACTCACTTTGTAATTCCATGAATATAAATTTTTTGCAATATCTCTACTTCTTATTCTTAAACTATTTTCTTCTCTTATTTACAAACTGTCTTCGTCTTAATCTCGAACTCTGCCTGCTTTGCTATTATACTCTATCTCTCACTGAACCCCCTCCTTCGCTCTCTAATTTGCGAACATATTTCAGTGTGTTCATATAATAGAAGGTAGAAAGTAAACGGGATGGTGTAGTGCAGTCTAAATGAGAATAAGTAAGTGAGATGGAGTATGCACACGTGTGCGCACGCGTGTTGGGTGTGGGTGTGTGTAGGAGGCGTGTGTAGGACAGAGAGAGAGAGAGAAGAAAGGAGTTACGGGATCGATACAGTGGAAGTTTAAGAGGTTAGAATACAGAGATAATGTGAAAGTGAAGCAGAAATACCAAACTAATGTGTAAACGAAGCGGAGAGTGATAGAGATAAAAAGGGTGGAGAGAAAGGCAGTAAGTATGAGAGCACAGAGGGTGTCAGATAAAAAATATGGAGAAGAAAGACAGAGAGAGTTAATAATAAATTGTGAGAAATAGAAGGTGGTTGTGTTTGAGAAAGCATCTCTCTGTGATAGGGTGTATCTGTCTTTATGAGAGACGCAGAAAGTGCGAGGGAAAAAAGGCAGAGAGAGAGAGAGAGAGAGAGAGAGAGAGAAAGAGAGAGCTGAAGATAAAGTTGGAGGAGAGAGAGAGTGTATATATTTGAGACAGTACGTCTCTGTGATAATATGTGTATGTGCTTGTGATAGACGCAGAGAGTGAGAGGGCAATACAAGAAGAGTGATCGGATAGAGAAGAGTTTTAAAGTTATTGGGAGAAAAAGTGAAAAAGAGAGAGAGAGTGTGTGGGGGGGGAAGAGGAGGAGCAACTAGTGCGAGAGCGAAGCAGAGAAAAATGGAGTCAAAAAGAGTGTGCGAGAGAGTATGAGTGTTGGAGCAATGGAGAAATAGTTTGAGATAAAAAATGTGGGGAAGAAAGACAGTGGGAGTTTAAGATAAAGCTTGAGCAAGAGAGATTGGATATGGTTAAGAGAGCATGTCTCTGTGATAGGATGAAGCTGCATTTGGGAGAGATTCAGAGATTGCGATATCAGAACAAGAAGAGTAAACGGATAAGAAAGAGCTGGAAAGTTATTGAGAGAAAAAGTGTCTGCAAGAAAAAAGAGAGAGTGTGTGAGAGAGGAAGAACATCTAGTACGAAAGCGAAGCAGAGAAAGATTGAGATAAAAAGGGGGGGGGGAGAAAGAAATTAAGTATGAGGTTGATGCACAAAGGGTGTAAGATAAAAAAGATTGGGAAGAATGGGAATGAGAGTTGCAGATAAAGAGTGAAGAAGAGAGAGTGGCTTTGTTTTAAAGATTATGTCTCTGTGAGAAGGTGTATCTTTCCTGGTGAGAGGCGTAGAGAGTGCGAGGTCAATTCAAAGGGCATTTAAGAGAGGTCGGATACAAAAAGAGTTTAAAAATTATTGAAAGAATAAGTGTTTTGGCTAGAAAAAGAGAGATTGTGTGTGTGAGAGAGGAGGAACAGCTTTTACGGTAGCAATTTAGAGAATAATTGAGATAAAAAGAATGTGGGAGAAAGGCTGTGAGTGTGAGAGAAATGCAGAGATAGTTTGAGATACAAAGGATGTAGGAGAAAGAGAAAGTTGAGGATAAAGTGGGATGAAGTGGGATGAGAAGAGTTTAAAAGTTATTGACAGAAAAAGTGTGTTTGCAAGAAAAAAAGATAGAGTGTGTAAGAGAGGAATACGCGAGCGAAGCAGAGAAAGATTGAGATAAAAAGGATGTGGGAGAAAGGAATTAAGTATGAGAGTGATGCATAGAGTGTAAGATAAAAAAGATGGGTAAGAATAGCAGAGAGAGTGGCAGATAAAGAGAGAGTGGGTATGTCTAAGAGAGTATGTCTCTGTGAGAGGGTGTATCTGGCTTTGCGAGAGACAGAGAGGGAGGGTAAGAGGTCAATTCAAGAAGTGTTTAAGAGTGAATATATACAAAAAGACTTTGAAAATTGTTGGGTGAAAAATTGTGAGAAAAAAGAGAATAATTGAGATAAAAAGGGTGCGAGAGAAAGGCTGTGAGTGTGATAGCAGGGATGGGGAAGAAAAATAGAGAGAGAGTTGAAAATAAAGAGGGATGAAGGGTTTGAGAGTGATTGGGAGAAAAAGAAATTTTTAGGGAAAAAGAGAGAGGGACCAGATAGTGTGAGAGCGATGAAGAGAGAGAGAGAGAGAGAGTGAGAGAGATTCAGTGGAAGGGGGAAAGAGATTATGCATAAAATTGGTAGAGTTTGTGGGAGTGAAACAGTGTAAGATTGAGCCTTACAGGTACGGGGGGGGGGGGAGATTGTAGATGTAGGTGCTTTTGTAGGATTCACACTATTACCTAGATGCCCGAAATTCGAGAATGTTCTACAAAGATTCTACAAACATTTTTCGCTTAAATTTGTAAAATGTTGGTAACTTTTTTGAAATCTCTATTTCGAAATTCAATGCCTTCTATGCTGCATTCTATAGAATGGGGGCAGGCAGTCTTCAAATATGAATTATGAAGAAAAAAATCATTAAAGTGGTTCCAATTTATGTAATTGGAATAAGCTCTGCTCTGGAAGTTGGTTTATGGTTTATGGTTACAACAGGCCAGGGGGGTGAGTTTGTGTTGAGGAGAGATTGTAGGCGAGAGCGCCTGGGGCTGATCATCGTCTCTGGTGGTCGGCAAATTTATCTCGCGACGAATTGAAACTAGTTTCAATCGACGACTCATTTTACGTGCCCCTTGTACAATGTACACTGTACAGTGTAGACGCTACAATCATACAGTCTCCTTCTCCTAAGCTCGTTTTATCCTATTCTATTCATTCCATTGCGGTCTAGACTAACTCGTTTCGTTCCATCCTACATTCCTACATCGTGTATAAAATCCACTCTGCAGTCTGGCAAGTCGAATGGAACTCCCTCGAACTCCACGTCGTGTCTGGCTCCGAGCTTCTTTCCTATCGTGTACAGTCACTCATGTTAGTAGTATATCATTTTTTCATTACTCTCTTCAAGAATTCCTTCTTTTCTCCTATCTTCAAAATTTTTTTCCTCTTTTTACGTTTTTCGCCTCAATTCAAAATGAGTTAATAGAAATTAATTTACAAATGTCACCATTTTTGGTTCAGAGCTGACCTCTTTTGGTTCAAAATTTATCTATTTTCTTTAAAAGTATTTTTTTTTAATTAAAAATTTAACTACTTGGTTAAATGCTCGAATACTATGTAAACATTTTTTTAAAAAGTTTTATCATTTGGGTTGAAAATGTATCTCTTTGATTTAAAATTTAACTACCTTATTTAACTTTTTTCTTGGTTGAAAATACATTTTTTAATTGAAAACCTTTAAAAAATTAACTATCTTTGTTGAAAATTCCTTTATTTTTTGGTTGAATTTACCTTAAAAATTCATATTTTTTGTTGAAAAGTTTGTTTATTTGGTAGTAGCATCTATTCTATTTTTTTATTTATTAATTTTTTTTTAAATAATTGAGCTCGGGACAGAAGCGAAGCTTTCTGAATATACATCCAGCCTCACTTCCTGCTTCGGGAATCGAACCCTTGCCAGAGTGGCTCCCAAAGCTGCAGTGTTGAAACAAAAGACAAAACAATTACTTTCTTAAAAGTTTTTCGCCTGGATAAAAGTTTATTTATTTGTCTGAAAGTGTAACAATTGTCGCTAAAACTCGTTTTTGTTGTTGCAAATTAAAAGTTTTAACTGAAAATTTAACTATTTGGTGAAACTTTGTTGTTTTTTTTTCTTGACTGAACAATCTTTTTGAGTTGAAAGTTGAATTAATTTCCTAAACATTCATAATTTTGGTCAAAAGTTCATTTATTTATTTTAAAACGTAACTATATAGTTAAAAAAAAATTCAAATTAAGATTTTCAACTGTAAGCCATTACATTTCTTGGTGGAAAATTAATCTTTTTGTGTTGAAAATTAAACTGTTTTTGTAGAAAATTCAACTATTTGGTTAAAAATGAACCTGAAAATAAAATTAAAATTTTATATTTAAAATGAGCCTATTTTAAGACGAATGTTTTTCTTAAGTTCAGATTTTAGAAACATTATTGTCGTCAACTGTACATAACCACAGAATTAATTTTATCACTCGACGATTTATTACTTACCCGTTTGCTTATGCAACCGCATAATCGTATTACTTTTTTTTTTTGAAATACTGGCTCCCTTTACTTTTTTATCTTGTCTTCAAACTTTACATAATATGAAATATCTTCTCCGCTTTTCACCTTTTTCTGTTCGTATTCTCCCTTTCTAAGACATGATAAAGTGGAAGGTCAGGATCAAAACATACATTCATGGTCAACACTGTAAAACATTTTTCCCATAATATTTTCGCGGGAAAAGGGTTTTATTCGACTTTAGTCTCATAAATAATTTAAGTTTCGTAAAAAGATTTAAATTCCAAACTGTGTTGTTAATAAATTATTAAATCAGAGTAAAGATCAAGAAAATTGAACTAAATTGGCGAAGAATGCAAATACAACTGACTGTTTAGTTTTATTCAAAATAATTCAGCCGAAATTAAACGAAGACGTAGAGTGAATTATTTAAATCTTCTTTGCAAGAAAAATTGATTATTCTACTAAAATTTTTAATCATTAAGTCAAAAATACGAGTATTTTACAAAACACGTAAATTTTCATTTAAAAAGTTCATTTTTAATAAAACATTTAAAGTTGTAACCAATTAGTTAAATTATCAGTAAAAAAATTAGATTAAAAAACGAACTTTCAACTTGAAAAGATGAATTTTTAAAGACAAATTTAGTACTCTTGAATTCTCAACTTCAACATATTTGTTTTTAACCAAACAGTATCAGCTAACTAAAATAGATAAATTCTCTACCAAAAATGCCATATTTAAATTTTCGAGTAAAAAAATTAATTTTTAACTAATATAATGAATCTCTTAACTTAAAAAATTTACCGAAAATATTTATTCTATGCTCACCGAATTTCGTTGAACCTAAACGGATCCTTATATTATTATGTAAATTTTAATTTATTTAAAATAAACTGAATTTAATTTAAACTTACGCAAAATTAATTTTAAACAATTTAAACTATTTAATTTGACTGCTAATCAATTAAAATAGAGTTCAAGATAATTCAAAGAATTGCAAACAAAATCGAAAGAATTTAAACAATTCAAGAGAATTAATTAAGTTTTTAATTAAAGATTCATAATTTAAGTTAGAAATTAATTCCTTTGTTAGAATATTGAACTATTTTGTTGTTATTCGTATTTTTTAAAGAAATTAATCCTTTATTGAAACTGAATTTTTTGTTAAAAATACAACTTGTACATTTTTTGTTGAAAATTCATCTGTTTAGGTTGAAAATTGTTTTTTTTAGTAAAAATTAATTTTTTTAAACTGATAATTCAACTTATCAGTTGCAAATTAACTTTTTGTTGAAGAAGATTAATTTTCTACTAAAAACGAAGGATTCTCAACAAAATAAATAAATTTTGTTTTCTTGTAGAGGAAACTTTTTTTAACAAATAGTTGAATTTTTAACCAAAAAGATTGTTTATCTACCAAGAAGACCAATTTTTAACCAAACAAATCAACTTTTAAACAAATAGTTAAATATTTAATGAAGAAGGTTGATTTTCTGGAAAATGAAGAATTCTTAACAAAGTACATAAATTTTCAAATAAATTGTGGATTATTTAACTAAGAAGATTAATTCTCTACAAAAAAAAGAATTTTCAGCAAAATATATATACTAAATAGTTAAAGTTTTCAGCAAAAAATATTGATTTTCTACCAAAAAGGCAAATTTTTCCAAAATAAATCAATTTTCAACCAAATAATTAAATTTTCTACTAAAAAGTTTTATTATTTACCAAGAAGACGAATATTTAACAAAAAAAATCAATTTTTAACCAAATAGTTGAATATTTAATGAAGAAGGTTGATTTTCTGCACAAAAAAAAAGAATTATTAACAAAGTACATAAATTTTCAATCAGATTATTAAATATTTAACCAAGAAGATTAATTTTTTACCAAGTAGTTGAATTTTGAATGAAAAACATTGATTTTCTACCAAAAATGCAATCTTTCATGAAATTACATTAATTTTAACCAAAGAATTGAATATTTAATCAAGAAGATTGATTATCTACCAAAAAAAGGAGAATTCTCAACAAAGCACATAAATGTTTACTAAAAAGTATAATTTTTAATCAAGAGGATTAATTTTCTATAAAAAAGTAGAATTCATAAAAAAATATATAGACTTTTAACAAATAGTGGAATTTTTAATCAAATATTGTTTTGTTATGACATTAATCTTCTTTGTTGAAAATTCATGTTTTTAGTTTACAGTACGACTATTTAGTTGAAAATTTAATCGTTTTCTAGAAAGTTCTTTTTTTGTTATTAAAAATTCGTATCCCTGATTTTTAAATTCATCTCTTTTACTAGAAATGTCATTTTTGGGGTTAAAAATGAAACTGGTTGAACATGATTGAAAGCTCAACTAATTTCAAAATTCGCAAGGGACCCCCTCCTGACCAAATCTTATTTAATTTTTTTTTTTGGTAAAATAACTTAAAACGTACGAACCCAAGCGGAGGAGTTTACATGACTCAAAATTTCAGAAATAGTTTTACCCGACATGTGCCCGGGCCATAGCGAAAAAAAAAGAAAACTCGGAATTTCAAAAAAACTAAATTGAATCTGGATCTCATAATTTATAAAGAATAATGCCTTGAAAAAAAAAAGATTTGAACATCTTTATTTTGATAATCAACAACCCCGCTCGGTTTTATTATTTCGGGAGGGATGGTTGAGGTGCGTTAAAGTGGGGAGGGGTGGGAGGAGATTGATAGGGAATGGGGGTATGGGAGCCCATAAGTGATAAGAAGCTCCCTATTATCTTTTTCTTCTCTTCTGTCCCTGCTTCGTTTCCCCTTTTTTCCCAAATATTAATCTGATGTCCCTACCTTTTTCGAAAATCCGTGGATATTAAGACCCATTCGGAATGTTTTTCGGATCAGTGCGACAGCGAACGCTCGACGAGAAGGTACTGTTGTGCCCGTCGTCGAGATACTCTTCGTTGTGTCTCCGGTTCCTTCCTCTTTCTTCTCTCCTCCCTTCCTCTAGTCCTTATTTTTTTTCTTTTTATAATTTTTTTTGCTCATTTTTTTTTAACTCTCCCTCACTCCCTTTCTTTCTTCCTCGATTATTCCCTCTCACGTGCCTCTTCGAAAATACGAACTTTCCGGTTTTTCTGAATACGGCGGTACAAAACCATCGAGGTTGCAGCTCAGTTTTTCAGTGCCTCGACCACTTGGCCGTGTCCTTCTCTCGTCACATCCGTAAGTAATAAGTGTATAAACCCTCTGAGATACAAATTCACGAATCCACTACACCACAAACACTTGCCATCAAAAAATAAAATCAAAACAATCGGCTCCTTCTTAGTGCTCGAAAGAGTAGTAGTTCAAGAGCTCGGAGAAATTCTCACGAGCACGAGAATATGCTCGACGGCTATGTGCTTTCAGAATTTAATGAGTATTTATTTTGCATTTTTAATTAGGATTTTAGAAATCGGATTTTCTATCTTTATTTGTGATAATTACATCATTTAAATGTCGCGGGAAAATGTGTCGCTTCAAATTTGGAGAGGGCGCTAAATTTAAATGATAAAAGAAGTCAAAGTAATGGAAAACATATTTTTTGGATTGAACAGTGCCTTTATGCAGGGTTGATACAATATAACAATTTCTAAATTCTTGTTAGATATAAAACCAACCGTACGCATAGTAGTGCAAAAAATTGTTTCTTAATATATTTTAAACACTTTAGTTGTGGTATCAAATCAAAAATATAAATTTTCAACCAAAGAAATGAATTTTCAAATTAAAAAGATTCATTTTGAGGAAAAATTAGAATAGATAAAGTTTTAGAAAAATAAATGTTCCACCAACAAAAAAAAACAAATGTTAAACAAAATAGTTTTTTCATTTAAAACAATCATTTTGAACCACAAAAATGAATTCTCAACAAAATAATTTTATTTTAGACCCTAAAGATAAATTTTCTACCAAAAAAATACAGTTTCGATAAAATACATAGATTTTCCACTAAAAAAAAAAACAATCAAATTTGCAGTGAGAGCAGTAAATTTCAAAATTTATTAATTTTCAACTAAAGAGAAACGAATTTTCAACCAAAATAAGAATAGTTAAACTGTTAAAAAATAAATGTTGAAC
>JAAAKG020057170.1:0-12262 GCA_010014905.2 Druon quercuslanigerum | reverse complement strand
TTCCTACACGGAATTTCATTTTAATATATTTTTTTTAAACAACACTTTTTCTACACAGAAGATTTCCTACACTGAATTATATATTGTTTAACACTTTTACTTTTTTCCTACACAAAATATTTTCTGCACGAAATTAAATAGTAATATTCTATTATCAAGATACTGTTCCTACGCAAAATATATTCTTCAGAAGTATACTGATCATTTTTTTTCCTGAGAAAAACTTTTTCTACACAACATTTTTCCTACACACAATTTTGTTTTACACAGCATTCAATATTGTTTAATACTCTAATGTTTTCCTCTATAAAATATTTTCTACACAGAATTTAATACTGTTATACTTTAATTTTTCCTACACAAAATTTTTTCTACACAAAATTTTTTCTACACAGAATATTTCCTACGCAGAATTTATATAGTTTAATACTTCTTTTCCTACACAAAATATTTCTTCGACAGAATTTAATACTGGTATATTTTTAATTTTTTTCTAGCTAAAATGTTTCCTGCACATCATTTTTTCTACACAGTATATTTTTTATACAGAATGTAATATTGTTTAATAGTTATTTTCTACACAAAACTTTTACTATACAACATTTTTTCTACAAAGAATATTTCCTACACAGAATTTTATATAGTTTAATACTTTTTTTCCTACAAAATTATTTCTTTGACAGAATTCAATACTGTTGTATTTTTAATTTTTTCTGGACAAAATTTTTTCTACACAACACTTTTTCTACATAGAAGATTTCCTACACAGAATTAAATATTGTTTGCTACTTTTATTTGTTTCCTACACAAAATATTATCTGCACAGAATTAGATAGTAATATTTTATTATCAAGATACTATCTAAACATTGTACCTAAAAAATTTAAGTAACACATGTTCCTAGACAAAATATATTGTACATGAGCATACTGATCTTATCTTTTCTAAAGAAAACTTTTTATACACAAAATTTTTCCTAAGCAGAATTTAAAACTGTTATTTTTTTCCTACACTCAAATTCGTTTAACACAAAATATATTGTACACAGAATTTAATACTGTTATGTTTTTAATTTCTCCTACACAAAATTTTTCTACACAGAAAATTTCCTAAATAGAATGTTATATTGTTTAATTCTTTTTTTCTGCACAAAACTTTTTCTATACAACCTTTTTTCTACACAGAATTTAATAATGTTATATTTTGAATTTTTTTCTAGGCAAAATTTTTCCTGCACAGAATTTAATACTGTTATATTTATCATTTTTTTCTAGGCAAAATTTTTCCTGCACAGAATTTAATGCTGATATATTTTTTCTACACAAAAGATTTCCTGCACGAAATTAAATATTCTTTAATACTTTTATTTTTTTCATACACAAAATATTTTCTGCACAGAATTAATTACTGTTATATTTTTAATTTTTCCTACAAGAAATTTTTCCTACACAGAATTCAATACTCTTATATTTTTAATTTTTTTTCTAGAAAAAATTTTTTCCACACAGAATTTAATACTGATATATTTTTCTTATACAACTTTTTTCTACACAGAAGATTTCCTACACGGAATTAAATATTGTTTGATACCTTTATTTTTTTCCTGCACAAAACTTTTTCTACACAAAATTTTTCTACACAGAATTTAAAACTTTTATATTTTTCCTATACCCAAATTTGTTGTACACAGAATTTAATATTCTTTAATACACTTATTATTTTTCCTACACAAATTATTTTCTGTGCAGAATTAAATAGTAATATTTTTATTATCAAGATCTTCTCCATACTGATCGAATTTTTTTTTTACATTAAACTTTTTTTACACAAAATTTTTCTACACAGAATTTAAAACTGTTTTATTTTCCCTACACACAATTTTGCTTTACACAGCATTTAAATTGTTTAATACTCTAATTTTTTCCTACACAAAATATTTTCTGCACAGAATTAATTACTGTTATATTTTTAATTTTTCCTACAAGAAATTTTTCCTACACAGAATTCAATACTGCTATATTTTTAATTTTTTTCTAGACAAAATTTTTTCTACGCAGAATTTAATACTGATATATTTTTCGTATACAACTTTTTTCTACACAGAAGATTTCCTACACAGAATTAAATATTGTTTGATACCTTTATTTTTTTCCTACACCAAAATATTTTCTTCACAGAATTAAATAGTAATGTTTTTATTATCAAGATATTCTCTATACTCATCGAATTTTTTCTGCACAAAACTTTTTCTACACAAAATCTTTCTACACAGAATTTAAAACTTTTATATTTTTCCTACCCACAATTTTGTTTTACACAGAATTTAATATTCTTCAATACTCTTATTATTTTTCCCGCACAAAATATTTTCTGCACAGTTATACCTGTTCCTACACAAAATATATTGTACAGAAGTATACCGATCATATTTTTTCTACACAAAAATTTTTCTGTACAAAATTTTTCCTACACAGAATTTAAAACTGATTTATTTTTACTTCATACCATTATGTTCTACACAGAATTTAATATTCTTTAATACTCTTACTATTTTTCCTACACAAAATATGTATATTCTACATGGAAATTAATAGTAATATTTTATTATCGAGACAGTCTTTAAATATTGTACAAAAATATATTATGTCCACTATTTTTCCTTTACAAAATATACTCTACATAATATATTTAAAACAGCAAATAAAATATTCTTTACATAAAAATGATCCTACGCAAAATTAAATTTTTGTAGGAAAATTTTTACGTAAGTTATTTATTAGTGCATATTTTTTTTAATATGTTATGTTAAATATATATTGGGCAGGAAAAATATTGTACATAATATTTTTGTGTGCAATGTTTAGACACGATCTTGATAATAGAATATTACTATTTAATTATGCCTAGAAAATATATTGTGTATGAAAAAAAGTATCAAACCATAATTATTTCTGTGTAGGAAATCTTCGATTTTTAACAATTTTTGTTTGGGGAAAATAAAAAATTATTAAAATCTGCATAGGAAAAATTTGGCGTAGCACAAGTTTTGTATAGGTCTTAAATTATGTGTAGGAAATATTTGATGTAAACATTATTTTATGCAGGAGAAAATTAAAGTATTAAACAATATAATTTAATTCTGTGCGGAAAATACACTTGTAGAAAAAATGTTGTGTAGGGAAAATATATTATTAATAAATTCTGTTTAGGAAAAATTTGGTGTAGAAAAAGTATTGTGTAGGAAAAATATGATCAGTATAATTTTGTGCAATACATTTTGTGTAGGATAAAATTGTGTAGGAACAGCGTTTCCCTAAAAAATTATTACTATTAGTCTAAGGGAATATTTAGAAACATTGTTTATTTTATTTTTAACAGTTTAAGCAAATGTAATTTATTTAAATAATTTTTTTTTTCAATTTCGTGTTTTTCTTTAAATTGTATGGGTTACACCCGTTCCTACACAAAACTTTTTCAACCAAATATTTTGCCTACGCATAAATTAATACTGTTATATTTTTCCTACACCAAATTTTTTCCACACGGAATATTTTCTACCCAGAATTGACTATTGTTAATTTTTTTTCTATATAAAATATTTTCCACACAAAATATTTGCTACGTAAGTTTTCATATTTTTCCTGCACAAAATGTTTTTTACACAGAATTTAATACTGTTATATATTTCATTCCCAAAATTTTTTCTACACAGAAGATTTCCTATACAGAATTTATTATTATTTATTGCTCTTATTTTTTCCTACATAAAATATTTTCTACACAGAATATGTATATCCTACATAGAAGTAAATAGCAATTTTTTTTGATATTAAGAAAGTCTCTAAACATTGTACAAAAAAGTATGATGTGCAATATTTTTTCTGCACAAAATATATTCTACATAACATATTTAAAACAGAGCATAAAATATTCTATACAAAAAAAGGATCCTACGCGAAATTAAATTTTTAAGAAAAATGTTTACATGTTTTATTTATTATTATATGTTATTTTTGTATATGTTATGTAGAATATATATTGTACATGAAAAATATTGTGTATAAAAAAAATAAAAGTATCAAACAGTATTAAATTCTGTGTAGGAAATATTTCATATAGGGAAAAATAAAAGTATGAAACAATATTAAGTTCTGTGTAGGAAATATTCTGAGTAGAAAAATGTTGTGTAGAAAAAATATAACATTATTAAATTCTGTGTAGGAAAAATTTTGTGCAGAAAAAGTTTTGTGTATTAAAAGTACGATCACTATACTTTTGTACAATATATTTTGTATAGGATAAAATTGTGTAGGAACAGCGTTTCACCAAAAATTATTACAATCAGTCTAGTTGAAAATTTATTAACACGGGTTCTTTTATTCCTAACTGTTTAGGCAAATGTAATTTGTTTAAATAATTTTTTTAAAAATCGTTTTGTTCAGATGCGATCTTGATAATAAAACATTACTATTTAATTCTGTGCAGAAAATATTTTGCGTAAAAAAAAAAATAAAATTATCACGCAACATTCAATTATGTGTAGGAAATCTTCTGTGTAGAAAACGTGTTGTGTAGGAAAAATATAACAGCATTAAATTCTGTGCAGAAAAAATTTTTTCAGGGAAAAATTAAATTTATAACACTGTTAAATTTTGTGCAGAAAATATTTTGTAGAGGAAAATTAGTATTAAACAATACTAAATTCTGTGAAAAAAATGTTGCGCAGGAAAAATATAAAATTATTCAATCCTGTATAGGAAAAATTTTGTGTCAAAGAAGTTTTGTGTAGGAAAAATTTTGTGACGAAAATGTTTTGTATAGGAAAAATATAACTGTATTAAATTCTGTGTAGGAAACATTTTGTATAGGGAAAATATATCAATATTAAATTCAGTGTAGGGAATTTTTTGTGAAATAAAAAAATAAAATTATTAAACAATATTAATTCTGTGTAGGAAAGATTCTGTGCAGAAAAAATTTGTTGTGGAAAAAATATAACAGTAATTAATTCTGTGTAAAGCAAATTTCGGGCCGAAAAAGTTTTTTGAAGGAAAAATTGGATCAGTATATTTGTGTACAATGTATTTTGTGCAGAAAGAAAATTTTTAGGAACGGGTGTAATCCTCTTGTTATTCTGAATGTTAGGTGATGACAAATTTAAGCATCGTGTTAATCATATTCAATTTTTAAGAAACAACCAAATAAATTGTCAACGAAAATTGTAAAAGTTAATATTTTGAGCAATATTTTTTTAAAAATAAAATATAGTTTATTTAAACCAATAAGTACTTATTTTAGATGAAATAGTTGAATCCTCAACCAAAACAAATTCATTTTCTATCAAAGAGTTTATTTAAAAAAAAAAAAAAATTGCTCGATAAATTTTTATGAAAAAATGAGTTTTTAAAAGGGGCTGAAATTTTAACCATAATAATTTTTTTAGTTAATAAAGAAAAAATTGTTATCAAATAGTTTAGTTTGAAACTGAAAAATATACTTTTTAAAACAAAAATAAAATAATATAATTTTAAGTTCCATTAATTGATTTTAAAAAAAATTTCAAGCAGTTTCATTAAACCAAGAAAGATAAATTTTTATACAAATTAAACGCCTACTGAAAAAAGATAATTTTTTAACAAAGAATAATTTTCTAAATAAAAAAAAATTTTATTAAAATTTTCTAGAACTAATTAATTTTTTGTTTTTATTAAATTTTCATGAAAATGTCTAGTTTTTAATCAAAAAGTTTGATTTTCTACCAAACTGTTGTGTAAAAAAATAAAAATGCGAATTTTCTACGAAGGAGTTGAATTTTTTACTCAAAATTATAAATTTTCAACTAAAATAATAAACCTTCAATTTTAATTAATTTGTTTATAAGCAGTTTAATTTTAAATTAAGTATTTAACTTTTTCACTACGAAATAGTAATATTAACGAAACATTAAAATCATTTAAACAAATTCCGTTTTTTGAGAACAACGAAAATTAATGAACTAATATTAATCACTATTTCACTAGAACAATAGAAATAATTTTTGGAGAAACACTGTTCCGGTACAATTTTATTCTGCACAAAATATATTGTACTAAGTATACTAATCATATTTTTCCTACACAATACTTTTTCTATACAAAATTTTTCCCACTCAGAATTTAATAATGTTATATTTTTTCTGCACAATATTTTTTCGACGCAGAATTTTTCCTACACAGAATTTAATGTTGTTTGATTCAATCATTTTTTTAATACAGAAAATATTTTGCAGACAGAATTAAATATTAATATTTTCTTATCAAGATAGTCTCTAAAAATTGTGCATAAAAATATTATGTTTGATATTTTTCCTACACATAATATATTTTACATGATATATTTTTATGTAGAATATATTTTGTATAGGAAAAATATTGCACATTTTACTTGTTTATACAATGTTTAAAGAATTTTTTGATAATAAAATATTGCTTTTTAATTCTGTGTAGGATATAAATATTCTGTGTAGAAAATATTTTGTGTGGAAAAACTTTTGTATATGAAATATATAACAGTATTAAATTCTGTGTAGGAAACATTTTGTGTAGGAAAAATAGGAAAAATTGTGGGTAGAAAATATTTTGTATAGGAAAAAATAGAAGTATTAAACAGCATTAAGTACTGTGTAGGAAATCTTCTGTGTAAAAAAAAAGTTGTGTATGAAATATATAACAGTATTGAATTCTGTGTAGAAAATATTTTGTGTAGGAAAAATAGGAAAAATTGTGTACAGCAAATATTTTGTGCAGAAAATATTTTGTATAGAAAAAAATAGAAGTATGAAACAACATTAAAATCTTTGTAGGAAATCTTCTATGTAGACAAAATTAAGCGCAGGAAAAATATAACAGTATTTAATTTTACCTGAGAAAAATATTGTGCAGAAAAAATTTGGCGTAAAAAAATATGATCAGTATACTTGTGTGCAATATATTTTGTGTAGAAAAAAATGGTGTAGGAACTGGTGTAACCCATAAAATTTAGAGAAAAAAACGAATTTAAAAAAATTATTTAAACAAATTACATTTGTTTAAACAGTCAAAAATAAAAGAATTAATGTTAATAAATATTTCACTAGACTAATGGTTATAATTTGAAGGGGAAAAAACGAATTATCGAACAAAAAATTTTAAAAAATTCCATTTCTTTAAATAATTAAAAATTGATTCACCAATAATAATCAATATTTCACTAGACCAATATTAATAATTTCAAGTAAAAAAAAAAACAAGAATATATTTTTCAAAAGGTCGATATCATGAAAAATCGAAAATTTTGTTTTTAAAAGTAATTTTCAGGCACCTGGTAAAATAAAAAAAATATTAAAAAATTAGGGAATTCGTTCGTTTGGATTTGGAATAAAATGGAGGGGGGATTTTTGCCCTCTAGTATTAAAGAAAAATTTGTCATGCATTTTTGGACCATCCTAATCTGGAATCAGTTTTTCTTATTATTTTTTTTATTTATTTTTTTATTTTTCATTTTTTATATTAATCAAAATAATCTTGCCCTGTTTAATAAATTCAAATCGATTCGCATTACATTCGATACGTTACATCAATTTTGGGCCCTATTACGAATTTCAGCTTCCAAGTCAATTTAGGCCCCAAGTCGATTGTGTGCCCTATCTCAATTTTGGGTCCTATGTCAATATTAGACCCCATCTCAATTTTGGGCTCTATTTCAATTTTGAAAACTATCTCAATTTTGGGTCCTATGCCAATTTTGGGCCCTATCTCAATTTTCGGCTCACTTAAAATGATGTGCCCTATCTCAATTTCGGATACTATTCGAATTTTGAGTCTTGTGCGGAATTTGAGTACGGTATTCGTTTTGGGGCCTCATGTCAAATTAAGATCCTAACTCGATTTTGGGCCCCATTTTACTTTTCAATTTTACACCTTATGAAAATTTTGGACCTAATCTCAATTTTGGGGCCCGTGTCGAATTTGAGATCTGTGTTTGTTTCGGGTCCTATGACAATTTTGGGTCTCATGTCAATTTTTGGACCCATGCGGAATTTGAGCTCTATGTCTATTTTATGCCCTATCTCATTTTTGGAGCATATACGAATTTTTAACCATATGAGAATTTTGGGCCTTGTGTCCAATTTGGGCCCTATATCTAATTTTGACCCCATTTGGACCATTTCTCGATTTTATGAACTATATCATTTTTGGACCATATACCAATTTTGAGCTTAATCTGAATTTTGGAACACATTTCGAATTTGGGACCTACATCAATTTTCAGCTATCCATCAATTTATTCGCTATATCATTTTTGGGCCTTATTTTAATTTTGTGTCTTGTGTCGAATTTAAGCCCGGTGTTTGTTTTTGGCTCTTGTGTCAAATTTATACCTTACCTCGATTTTGGATTCCATGTCACTTTTGGGACCCATGTCGAATATTATCCCTATGTCTATTTTAGGCCCTTTGCCGATTTCAGACCCTATCTTCATTCCAAAACTTATGACAATTTGGAAACAAATCTCAATTTTGGATCCTATGTCAATTTTGGGCCCTATATTGAATTTGAGACATTGTTCTATGTTGGCCCTATTTCAAGTTTAGACGCTATCTCAATTTTGGGTTCTATGTCAATTCTGGAACACATGAGGAATTTAATTCCTATGTATATTTTATACCATATTACAATTTTGGACCACATACTAATTTTAAACCCTAGGTCATACTGGGCATCATGCCCAATTTTGGCCCTTTGTCTATTTTGGGTCTTATTTATATTTTTGGCCCTTTCTTAATTTTATGACCTATGCCATTTTTGCACAACATACCAATTTTGAGCCTTATACGAATTTTGGGCCCTATTCCAAATTTTGGACCATTTTCTGTTTTAGGCTCTATATATATTTTAGGCTCCACGTAAATTTTGCTCACTATATCAATGTTGAGTCCTACGCCTATTTTGGACCCCATTTTAATTTTGGACCCTATGTCAATAATGGGCCCTATCTTAACTTTGGTCTCTATATCTATGTTGGATCAATTTTGGATTCCATGTCACTTTTGGGACCCATGTCGAATATCAGCCCCATGTTTATTTTAGGTCCTATGTCGATTTCAGACCCCATCTCAATTTGACACCTAATCTCAATTTTGAGGATTATTTCGAATTCGATATATGTGTTTATATGGGGCCTTATGTCAATTTTGGACCCTGTCTCAATTTTGAGCATTATATCAATTTTGGGACCCATGCGGAATTTCAGCCCTATGTCCATTTGTACCCTATATCATTTTTGGACCATATACCAATTTAGAACCCTATTTTAATTTTGGGCCCTATGTCGAATTTGATCTCTATTTTTATGTTAGGCTCTATCGATTAAAGACCCCACGTTAATTTTTGCTTCTATATCGATTTTGGACTTAATGTAAATTTTGGACCACATGTATAATTTGGGCCTTACATCAATTTTAAATCCTGCATCAACTTAGGCCCTATATCTCATTTAGAGGTTATTTCAATTTTGTGTCTCTGGTCGAATTTGAACCCGGTTTTTGTTTATGGCGAATATTTCAGAGTTAGACTGTATTTAGATTTCTTATTATATCTCAATTTTTGGGACCCATGTCAATTTTTAGCGATATGTCTATTTTGGACTGTATGCCGATTTTAGATTCTATTTAAATTTGTAAGCCTTTTGACATTTTTAGACCGAACCTTAATTTTGGGTCATTTGCCAATTTAGGGACACATGTCGAATTTGAGATTAATGTATATTTTGGCCTTATGTGAATTTTTTAACCTTTGTCAATTATATATTCCATGTCAATTTTAGGACCTATGTGGATTTTCAGCCCTAGGTCTATTTTATTCCCTATGCCATTTTTGGACCCTGTGCGATGTTTGGACACCATTCCTAATTTGGAGCCTGTGTCTGTTTTGGGCCTTATTTCGATTTTAGACCATTTCTCGATTTTATGACCTATATCATTTTTGAAACATATACAAACTTTTAGCTGCATGTGGATTTTCGGCCCTACTTGGAATTTGGGTCCTATTTATAGTTTAGCCTTGATATCGATTTTAGCCCCGTTATAAATTTTGGACCCTATATCCCATTTAGACTTTATATTAATTTTGGGCCATATGTCGATTTTCGACTTTACATTAATTTTAACCCCTTTATCAATTCAGTCTTTATGTCACTTTTGGGACTTATGTCAATATAGGGCCCTAAAATAGTTTTGAAACCTATATCCATTTAGGCCCAACATCAATTTAGGCCCCATATCAGTTTTTAGCCCCTATTAAAATGTTTTGCCTGTATGTTTTGAGCCCCATATCAATATTGGAATTTTGAACCATATTTTGATTTGGGCCCTTTTTCAATTTTGGACGTTCTCATAATTTCGGTACTATGTCAATTTTGGCTCTTGTGTCGAATTCGAGCCTGGTATTTGTTTTGGACGAATATGTCAAACTTAGATTCTATCTTGATTTGTGAAACAATTTCACTCGTGGGACCCATGGAGAATTTAAGCCGTATGCGTATTCTGTGCCCATTTCAATTTCAGATCCTATCTCAATTTTAGGCCTTATGACACTTTTTGAACTAATCTCAATTTTGGGTCTTATGTCAATTTTTGACCCTATCTGAATTCTCGGTCCCATTGCAATTTTGCAACCCATTTGGTATTCCAGGCATATGTCAATTTTATGCCCTATGTCATTTTTGGACCATATATCAATTTTTGAGCCGTATGAGAATTTTGGGCCTCATGTCAAATTAGGGCCCTGTGTCTATTTTGGGCCCTATATCGGTTTTAGACCCTTTCTCCATTTTGTAACCTATATAATTTTTGAAACCTATAAAAATTTTGAGCCATATGTCAATTTTCGGCCCTTTGTCGCATTTGGGCCATACTTCTATTTTAGGCTCTCTATCGATTTTAGGTCCTACATGAATTTTGGTCCCTATATTTATTTATGCACCATATCAGTTTTGGGCCCCATGTCATTTTTGGATCATATACCAACTTTGAGCCCTATGTGAGTTTTGGGCCTCATACCCAATTTGGGCCCCGTGTCTATTTTTGGCCATATTTAGGTATCAAACCACTTCTCTATTTTAATACGTATATCATGTTAGAAAAATACACAAATTATTAGCCGTAAGTGGATTTTGGGCCCCATGTAGAAGTTATGCCCTATGTAAAATTGGTGCCCTATTTCTATTTTAGGATCTATGTAGATTTTAGGCCCTACTTAAATTTTGGCTCATATATTAATTTTGCACCTAATGTCAATATTAGGCCATATTTCGAATTTGGGCCCTACATCAATTTTGAAGCCTGCATCAGTTTATTCCCAATATCAGTCATAGACCTTATGTCAATTTTGGTTCCTATCACAATGTTGGACCCTCTATCCATCAAAGCCCCATATCAATTTAGGCAACATATCAGTTTTGGGTCCTATTTCATTTTGAGCCATATACCAATTTTGAGCCCTGTGTGAATTTGAGGCCATATGCTCAATTTTGGCCCTGTGCCAATTTTGGGCCCTATTTAGATTTCAGTTCCTTTCTTGATTTAAATACCTATATCATTTTATGAAAATATAAAAATTTTCAGCTGTATGTGAATAATGGGCCCCATTTCTATTTTTGGATCTATATCGATTTTAGGCTCTGCGTAAATTTTGGCCCCTATAATAATTTTGCACATAATGTGAATTTTTAGCCACATTTCGAATTTAGCTCTTACATCAATTTTGAAGCCTGCATCGGTTTAGTATCAACGTCAGTTTAGGGCCTTATGTCAATTTTGGGTCCTATAAAACTTGGGACCCTCTGTCAATTTATGCACTATATCCGTTTTGGGCCCGATAACATTTTTGGACTATATAAAAATTTTGAGCCCTCTGTGAATTTTCGACCCATGCCCAATTTTAGGCCCCGTATCTATTTTTGTCCCTTTTTAGATTTCCAGACCCTTTCTAGATTTTAATACCTTAATCATGTTAGGATCATATACAAATTTTCAGCCGTATGTGCATTTTGGGTCCCATATAGAATTGGGGCCCATATATTTTAGGATCTATACCGATTTTAGGCCCTACGTAAATTTTGGTCCCTACATTAATTTTGGACTTGGTGTGAATTTTGGGCCACATTTAGAATTTGGGGCCTACATCAATTTTTAAGCCTCCGCCAGTTTGTTCCCAACAACAGTTTTGGGCCTTATGTCAGTTTT
>JAAAKG020057159.1:0-18042 GCA_010014905.2 Druon quercuslanigerum | reverse complement strand
TTTACACACACTTTTGCCACCCGCCCCCGCCCTGCGAGATACTTTTTCCCTTGGTCTTTACATGGAGAATGATACTTTGGTAGACCCCCCCCCCTCTCTAAACATATCACGTATTTTTTTAATGAACCCATATTAAAAACATCTTTATCTTTATTTTAAATAAAAATATTTATTATGAGAGGTGAAGAAATTAATCCCTAAAATTTTGTTGGTTATATTCACACTCTATTCTGTATATATAAATAAATAGAATTTAACAAAACTAAGATTTACACTTTATTTAATAAAAATTTAGGTGATGTTATTTTCATTAAAAACACGTGTTTATAAGTATTAAACACTCGGATGCTTCAGATGAAGATAACTATTAGTTTGCTGTTCTGTGTTGTTCGGGCATCAACTCTTCTGTTTGCTAAAGCATAACTTAGTCTATACAATTTTTTTAAATTGCTCTGCATCATATATACTGCTGCCTCATCTTCAGAAAGTTAATCTGGGGTATGCTGACTATGGCCTGACCATTTCCTGACTAAATTTTTTTGGTTCTTCTATCTTAATCAGGAACTAATTATAAAGCCTGGATCAAATAAAAGATTTCGAGCCTGCCTAGACACACATAGTTTTTATAGTTATGAGGAATAGAAAAACTAAGCAGTTCCTTAAAGGGTCCTGATTAGAACTTACTAGTATAGTTGTTTGAGTGAGATTCTGACTACTAACCTAATCGAAATGGGGGCAAATGGGGCGGTTTCTACATGGGCTGGTTGAAACCTAAAATACTTAAATGAAAATCTTTTTTTTTTAATTAAATTTTTTTACTTAAATGTTTGTATTTGGTTAAAAAATCAACTACTAGGTTCAAAATAAACTTTTAAAAATAAAAATTCATATTTTTAATTAAAAATAAAACTTTATTGTAGAAAATTCGTCTCTTTGGGTTAAAAATTTAACTACTTGGTAGAAAATTGATCCATTTTTTTAAAAATAAAATAGCCCTTTCTTAGAAGAATCATACACTGCTCCTTATGGGTGTACCAAGATGTAGCAACGCACATTGTCTAATGATGGTTCGCAGGATTATGATCATTTATAAATTTCCAGTGACACGATAAATGAACTTTTTCATGGGATCACAACGTATATGCACTATATTTTTTTGTAATAAAATATAAAGATAATTTTTAGCTAACACATTTAAATAATATAACTGTAGTTTTATGTACAAATAATTTTTCAAAGAAGAGTGAAAAGTACTAATAAGGGGTAGTTCACCCTCCTTAAATGTACTTTTGTCAAAAAGCTGAAACAAATAAACTTTAGAATTAAATTTTCTTTATAATAGAATTATTTTAGTAAAAATTGAATTGTTATTGTAATTTTGTCAGAGCAAAAATGAGGAAAAAAGTTAGCTGACCCTTATAGAAAATAAGGGAGCAGCCCCTGAGAATAAAAATGCTGTTCGTAATATCAACGCTCAATAATAAAAAATCTCAAATAGGATTAAAACTTTTTTTTCAGAAACAGAGATATTGTAAAAAAACTGTTTTGGGACGTGAGTTTTAGGGCTGCTTTTCATTCCTTTAAAATGTTTATCGGTTTATAAAAGTAAATGTGCGTTTTTCGCATTTTTTGTCGTCTACAAGATAGCGACGTTTGATTGAAATCAGTGACTAACACTTCGAGATCAATCCTTGCTAGTTTAAAATGTAAATATGTGGTTGAAAATGTACCTAATTTAAAAAAAAATCATTTTAGATATAATTTTTTGTTCTCTATTGACTGAAAAATCTTTTCTGGTTGAAAATGTAACTATTTGTCTGAAAATTCAGGTATTTTGTTGAAAATTGATCGATTTTGTTAGGAAAATTATTATTGCTAGTTTAAAATTCGTTATTTCGATACCACTCTTTTAGTAGACATTTGATCTATCTTGGTTAAAAATTCAATTATTTTGTTGAAAAATATGTCTCTTTTGCTCGAAATCTCATCTTCTTGGTTAAAAATTGAACTATTGAGTTAATAATAATCTATGTAATTTCTTAATAATTCTTATTTTTTAATAAGAATTAATATTCTTTGTTGGAAGTTCATCTTTTTAGTAGAATCATCTTTTTTGGTTCAATTCAACTAATTTTTTTCTAGAATGAAAATATTTTCTTAGTTGAAATATCAAATTTTACAGATTTTGTTAAGGTTTCATCTTTTTTCGGTTAAAAATTCACTTACCTGGTTAATAGATAAATTACTTTTTTAATTTATAAGAAACAGTTAAATTTGACCAAACCCCCCTAAATATATTCAAGAAAAAAATGTACAATCTTTATGATTTACCAATTACAGTAAGAAGAGGTTAAGCGGGAAATAGAATTTATAAACTTTTTAACAGTTTATATAAATAAACAGAAACATGCAGGAGATAATTTTTGACTATGTCCGAATTTCACTTACAAATTTGAAACTTCTGAAAAATCATCCTACAGCTAAAACCAAAAAGCATGTATCTTAGTAAAAATTTGAGATAATTTTACTAAATGATGTACTATTTAATAGATGCCATAAAAATTAAAAAAAGTTTGTGAGTAAAGTTTTGCAAGCGGTTTTTAATTTCCTTAACCTAAATTAGAAAATGACAACCTAATATAAATATTATTATTTTTATCAAAACTTTCTAACAAGGCTGAACCATTTTATTTTTAAAAGAAAATATGAGACATCTGTCTTATCTTTCGGATTGATAAAATATGAATTTAAAAGACGGCCGGTTTCCCCACTGTAATCCGGTTAGCCCCGACTTACGGTTTATTTTTTTATCAATTACAACTTATATTTAACCTCTTACGGCAATTTATCCCTGCTGAAAATTTATTTAGTTTTTGAACATTTACGATTTACCATTTATCCTCGAGAATTTTACTCATCACGGTGCGTGCGTTATCTTGAAAAGAGCTTCGAAATGAATAGAGAATCCGCGGATGAGAAAATTGTAGAGCAGCGCTTGCCAGAGTTCAAAGTTGAACTACAAAGGGCAAATGCAGTCCCAGTGCTTTCTGCCAACAGTGAGTCTACTATTTAAGTACTGAAGTATTCGATAGTTGCCTATCGATTTTACATTTTGCGAGACCTAATTTCCAGAATTTACTTTTTCTAATCATAGATTTTAATCTAAATTCGAAACAACCAATTTCGTCATAATTTGCTCAGAACTTCATGAATAACTTTAAATGGAATATTTCTTATAGTCCAGATATCTAGTTTCTTTTACCATTTTACCTTTTACCATAAACTATTTCAATAATTTTGGAATTTTTTTGAGACCACCTTCCGCCACCCCCACTGTTTTCCTTAGCTGACGACCACAGTTTTCTTTTACCTCCACATGAAATTTGAAATATATTACGTTTTGAGCAAAATAGTTCAATTTTTAACTAAAGCTTTGCAATGACCAAAAGAGATTGCTGTAACCGAATAGTTGAATTATTAACAAAGTAATTAAATTTTCAACAAAATATCTCAATTTTTACGCTAGCTAATACATTTCCAAGCAAAAAGAATAATTTTCTGCAAAAATATTAAGTTAATTAATATTAATTAACAACACAGAATGGAATCGTTGAACTTTCAGTATAGAAAGTTAATTTTCAGCAAAAATAATATGAATAGTTCAATTCAACCAAAGATGACAAATTTTTAACATAATAGTGGAATTCTCAACCGAAACGATAAATTTTTAACAAAGAAGATTAATTTTCTATCCAAAAAGAGATATTCTAAAGTAAGTAGTTAAATTTTCAGTGGAAAAAAAGGGCCGTTTTCAAGCAAAAATTACATCGTGAAACTTCCAATTTAAAAAATTTAATTTGACCAAAAAAGATACAACCTAATACGAGATAGTTGATCAATTCTTAATGAAAAATGTACTAGTTGATGTACTAATCAAAAAAAAAAAGATTTTAATTTTAAGTCAAGAACAGTTGAATTTAACCAAGAAAAGAATGATCAAAAACAGTTAAATTTACCCAAAGAAGATGAATTTGCAACAAAGTAGTCGAATCTTCAAACCAGAACAGATTTATTTTTAATGAAGCAGTTGAATTTTCAATTAAAAAATTCATGAATTTTTAACAAAGTAGTTTAATTTTCAACCAAAAAGATAAATCTTAAACCAAGAAAGATTTTTCATTAAAGAGGGAAGATATATGTCAACCAAGTTACTGAATTTTAAAATTAAGAAGGGGAATTCTCAACAAGTCAGTTGAATTTTATACCGAAATTATAGAATTTTCAACAAAACTGGTTATTTTTTAAACCAAAAAGACGAATTTTTATCAAAATAGTTGAATTTTAAACACAAAACTAGGAGTTTCCAACAAAAAGTTAATTTTGAACAGCAGAATCAAATTTCAAGCTAAGAACACTAAATATTTAACTCATCAAGAAATCATTAAAAGGTAAGAAAATGATTTTCTACACAAAAAAACGAACCTTCAACAAAATATTTTAATCTTATGCTAATATAAATAATTGTTACACAACTACAAAAAAAGACTAATTTACAACAACAAAAAAAACCGTTAATATCTAACCAAAAATGGAAAGAAAAAATTTTCAATTTGAAAAATTAATATTGAGTAACAAACGAAATTTCAACTAAAAATGTATATCTGAAACTTAAACTATGAACTTTTCACAAAATCGTTTAACTTTCAACCAAGTAGTTGAATTTTCAACAAAAAGGATGAATTTGCAATGAAAACTCTAATGTTTGAATTTTCAACTAAAAACGATACATTTTTAGCTAAAAATGGATTAGTTAAATTTTTAGATAAGAAAATATGTTTTCAGCTTTAAAAACGAATTTTTAATAAGATAGTTTAATCTTCCACTAATAAAATAAATGTTTTAAAAATTACTTCAAGTTTCACGCAACAAGTTAAATTCGGAAGCAAAATAGATGAATTCTCAATTAACAATTTAATTGTTGAATTTTTAATTAAAAATTATCAATTTTTCCAAAAAAGTTTTAGTTAAATTTTCAGTTATAACAATTAATTATTAATGAAAATTTTTTTTCAGCAAAGCAGTTAAATCTTCAATCGAATAAGCAAAACTATGATAGTAAACTTTTCAATTAAAAAGAGTTTAACAAACAAACAAACGAGAGAAAGACGAAGTTTCTTGAAAATAGAGGAAAAAGAGTAAGAGTAATTTTTTAAAAATATAAAAAGAGGGGAAGAGGCAAAAAAGTGTGCAACCTGTATTCAGAAGAAAAATTTTTTTGCACCAAAATAAACTGTTTTCTTGGATATAAATGGAAATTTGGTTGAATTGAATCATTTTTGCTTGATTCAACAAAATATTTTATTTATGCAACAAGATTTTTTTTTTGAATCATCAAAAAATTACATCTACCAAAAGGTCTTAGTTAAAAAAGCAAAAAATTTATTTGAGTCAACTAAAACCGTTGTTGATTCATTTAAATCGTTTTCTAATTTAAAATAAAAACTGTAACATAAAACAACTCATCATCTTTTTTTTCAAGCATTGCAAGAAATTGAAACTTGCAATTATATTTTCCATGTGTGATGTCACATTCTTTATTAACCCCTTTCTTTTTACGTCACAGATCATTACAAAACTTGTCCCTCTCTGACCATGTGAAATATTTTTTGAATGCTGTCTAAATGAACCGTTTTAGAAAAAAATATCCTCTTCCTAGTTAAGACGGTAAAAAGGTTTTTTTATACAAAATGGCTGGACGACCATTCCAAGTGTGAGAATCCATCTGCAATTATCTGAAATGAAGGCCCTTAATCCGAGAGGTTGAGTTAGAGCAAAAATAAAAAGTGTTTTCCAGCTCGGTGCAGTTAAGCGAACAAATCTGCTTGAAGATCTTCCCCTAAGGAGCACTAGTTGGCAGTCAACTATGGTGTGGGTTTCCCTCTGATTTACAGAGAGAATTTCATAAGGATTCGCACAATCTCGTTTATATAATTTAAGGGTGCCGAAGTCAGCCGGAGGATTGAGTGTAAGTGCTGGCAGGGGGTTAAGGTCGTATGTCGGCATAAACGTCCATGTATTCCCCAGTGGATACGTTAAGCTATAACCTGAGCAGACCCTCCTCGTAGTCAAACGAAAATCCCCTTGGTAGAGCTGATCGGAAATTATCGGGAATTATCGAAAATGACAGGAGATCGCTATGAAAAGTTCACTCTGAATACTCTCGTACCGGAAGCTGTCTGTATCCCTTTACTCTTTTTCTCTTGTTCTCTCTGAAACTCTCCATTTATCATTCGGCATTTTGTGAAATATTTCATTTGCACAATTGCCCGAATGGTCTCTGGATACGATTTTCTACTTTTTATCCCAATATCATCACTATGATGCAGTTCCCTTGGAAAGAGTCACAAAATATTCAATATAAAAAGAAATACAAAAAGTTCTTTAGTAACAAACTAGAATTTTAATTCAATTCAAATTTGGACACCTTATTTCAATGAATTTCAATATTTCAACAAAAGATTTCTCTTCTTCAGCAAGATTTCTCAAAATTTTCCTAAAATAAAATATGTCACTGCAGAACTTAAATATTGCCGAAGAAGTAAAAGCCTAATCGAATAATAGTTCACAATAGAAGAAAAATATCTACCTTAGTTAGTTAATATTTCAACTTTTACTCTTTCAAGCAAGATTTCTCTCAATTTTCCTAAAATAAAATATGTCACTGCAGAACTTGAATATTGCCGATGAAGTAAGAACCTAACCGAACAATAGTTCACAATCGATCAAACCATGGCCTTAATTAGATCTTCTGTAAATGTTTTACGTCCTCCAGGTGTTAATCTTAAAATAATTTATACTCGAAAGTTTGCAGAGTCTCCAGACTGAAATGAGTTTGAACCCATTCTTTTGCTCGGGAGTGAAAGCATAAATCTTGCAGTGATGACTGCTGGTTTTGGTCAGCCAATCGGTTTAGTGCAGAAATGGATTATTAAGCCTATAAAGTGTAAGCCAGTTTTTAGAGATCTGATCCTTTCTTTGCGTGTTTTGCTTAATGCATTTTAGTACCTCTCGCGTAAAATAAATTGCTTTTCATAAATTACTGTACGTACTAATGTTCAATTTTATCGATTTTTCAACCTGTACTGTGCCTCGTCTTTGAAAGCTCTTTTCTTAAGAACCATTGTTTCACAGAAAAAACAGCAGATAAACTTTACATCGATTTCTGATGAAAGATTCGTTGCAACAAAAATTACCTTCGAAGGATAAAATTTACACAAATATCATTTAAACTGTCTGTTGATTTTTCATGACCAAACATCTATTTTTAAAAACGCGCAGTTGTTTGAATAAAATTGCATTTCTCTAAACATTTGCTTGCAACAAATTTTATTCTTAGTTTTATATGTGTGAACAGAAAGGTTAACGAGTTACAATATTCGAGTTACTGTAATGCAAAGCAACGTGCGTTACTGTACGTTACTTTACAAAATTTGTTAATGGTATCGATACTAAATTATGTGCCATGATAACCAATTAGGAGATATATTTTAATTTTAGTAGATTATCTCTATATATAGTATAGTTTGGAAATATTGCGAAGAACATAAAAACTCAAGATATTTTAAAGTCGAAGGATATCTTCCTCTTCCCATTGGTATAGACATTTTTTACATTAAAAAACAGAAAAAAAATTTGTCATGTAAAATTTAATTGCTTGCATATATGTCTCAATCTAGTTTCCCGTTCACTTATTAATATTAAAAAAGTATGTTTAAAATACTTCGGCAGTACTCTTAAATCCAAAAAAAACAGCTAGCTGGAGAAAATAATGAAATAAATTACTTACATTCAAATGGGTGTTCAAACCTAACAAGATTTTTGTACGTTTTTTTAATGCTCACTTAAAAAAATTACCAAGTAGCCAATTTATTTTTTTTTCTAAATAAATGGATAAATAAGCAAAGTGAGAAAAATTATTTGTTTAAGTCATTCTTATGAAACCATCATTTAAATAAGAATTTTCATTTCGTTTTTTGCTGCTCATTCACAGTTAAAGACAATCACTTTAAGTTGCAGAATTTCTATTGCGAAGATATATGTTGTTTTTAAAAGGCAATTAGCCGACAAGTATATTTCCGATTGAAGCAAAAAAATGTGTAAATTATTTTTCAAAATATATTTATCAAATTTTGTTTACATTTTAACGTCTGTTTTTCAAAAATCACAAATTTAACAAAAAAATGTATTTTTGTGAGTCATGCCGTCCTTTTCGTAAATTATAAAATTTCCATAATGTATGAAATTAAAGAAGAATCGACAAATTCTTTACAAAAATAAAAAGTAGATATTCACAGAAAAAACTACACTTATGTTTTTTGTCAATTCTTTTTCTTTTGGCCTTTCAACAAAGAACTTCCTGTGAGTATTGTGCCAGCTAAGTTATTTTTGTGGTCAGTAAAATTCATTTTTTACAAAATTAAATTATTAAATTTCTCTCAGAAACAATAAAAGGTATACATAAAAAAAACTTTATCAAAGAATTTTGCACATCGAAAAAACTTCTACAAAAAATTCCTCCTGCTCTCATTTCATTTCTCGAATCGCTTATGAGAAAAATTCGAAAATTATATTTTCAGAAAAAAAAATTCTGTCGGCTTGAAAAATGGTTCAGCCAGCATAAACGAACAAAAAAGCAGGGTGCCAAAATGTTGCTAATCGTTGAGAACTCATTTATGTAACAAATGAAAACTACGATTGTTGCGATTCATGGAACGAATTTACATTACAGGTCATTTTAAAGTTTTGTTCCAGGTCAAATGAGGTCAATTTCCGGGTCAACTTATTAGTATAATATATTTATAATTTCTATAGAAATAAAGTAAGGTTTTTTTATACTATTAGTCTCGTCAGAATTTAACGCAATAAACGCAATAAATAGTTATAGGCCAGACACATAAATTTACGATATGACAAATATCAAATACCGACTTTCAAATTATTGCATATTCAAACTACTACACGATTTAAAAAAGATGTAATTCATATAAAAATGTGAGTTTAAATATATTTCTTAAACCGTCAATAAACAATAATATGAGGTTTCACGCATACGGTTAGGAAAAACTTCAACTAGATTAAGTTAAGTTTTATTCAATTACCCTAATTTAATAAATATTTACCAAAAGTAATTGAATTTTAACCTGCAGGGCGTAAACCGCCTTTTTGACCGGCGCGAGGAGATTTCTTTCCCTTTCCCTCTTTCCCTATGAATGCCCGAAGGTTCAGCTCTTCAGTAATCTCCTATGTAGCTGACATCAACGAGGGTAATGGTACATTTTTATTTTTTAATATTTTATTTATTATTTTAATTTTATAACAGTGTTTTCTAATTAATGAATTAACATTTTATTAACATTTTATTGACATTTAGCGTACTACATCAATTGTACCTCATGCTTTACGTAATATTACATTTAAGAATCGGCTAAACCAAAGTTTCAAATTTTCAACCATAGTAATTAAAAAGCGATTTAATTTTTAATAAATATTCAACTTTGTCCTTTAAGCTTAGAAGATTTTCTCGTAAATTCTTTATTTAATACGTCATGCACTATTCAATAAATAATCAAAATGTTTTATAATGACTTTAAATAACAGATACCTTGTAATATAATTATATTAGCTGTCATTTAGAATTTTTAATCACAACTGATATTACTGTTAAATGAAATGCTAATAATTTAAACTCGAGTAACGAAACGTTCAAAATCGAAGATTGAATTTCACGGCATTTTCAGGTTTTTCAGGTTTCCAGGTCAAATAGAAACCCTGACTACCATTGTGCAACGTTTCAAAGCGTTTCTCTAGCTCAATATGATACTCACGCATTTTTAGGATATGTCGCTTAAGCATAAAATTAAAAGAGATATTGCAAACAATAAAAACGTTGGACTTTAAAAAAAATCTTCTCATATTTTTAAAATTCGAACAAAGAAATACATAACATTTGTTTTATTTTCCCATATTTATATATTTCGGCATTGTTTAAACAAAATTCGAATATCAGAATTAGATCAAAAGGTATACAAGATTTCAAAGATTTTTTTAAATTCATATTTAGATATAAATATCGGTAACTTTGTGGAAAATTGTTTTTCCTTAAATCGGAAATATACATGCATTCTAATTTCCTGAGAAAACTTAGAGTCGCTGAGAGATTCTAAGACTTTACGTGTAGAACCAGAATTATTAATATAAGTCTGTAATATTATTTGAAATTGTAAGAATAATATAATTCTATAATGTTTTTCAGCATATCAGGATCTATTCTTATTATTAGTTTATTCCGCTTGAGTGATAATCCTTTTAGAAAACTATTCTTACTAAAAGAAAGACTGTGGCTAGTCTTCCAGAAAAACTGGGAGAGTTGGAAAAGGGGATGGACTAGTCGTCCTGAAAATTACAGAGGACTAGCCAATCTTATAAAAAATATTTAACTAGTCATCCTAAATTTTGCGATTTAGAATTAATAATAGCGTTAAATAAAAACATTTCAGAAATCATGAATTCTAAATCCTTTATTACATTACATAAACTGAAATCCAATTTTTAAGCTAGGCAATATTTTCAAACAAGAAACAGAAAACTATTAAATGCTTTTGGGAATTTTACATGACGTAATAAAAGTTCTATAAAAGAAATAACAAATCCATAAATAAAGTATCAGCAACGCCTTACAACTTTTTATTAAGTTGCGGTAACTTTGATGTGTTACTTTAGACTGTTAACGTTTCAAACATTGCTAAAGATCACAGATTTGAAGAAAAAAAATCATATTAAAATTTGATGCGTTCTGGTCGAATATTACGAGTCCTAAATTTAGTTCAGGTCTGGTAACCTCATGTAAATTTGGAATCGCAGTATCACGCGAGTCGTAATAAACTTAATCGTTTATCGAGATTTTTAATTCGAGTAGAAATATCTGTTATCTTAAGATGTAAAATCCATGGAATTTCACAGACCGAAGCGTTATGTCCTTCTTTGTGACGAGGTGTCGTCACACGCTCTGGATATTTCTAGGCTATTTCTAGAAGCTCGAAGAAAAAGTTATAATGGACATTCTTCCAGCGTGAAGGACGCGACACAGCCATAGTTGTTTATGGGTTTAAGCCCTCTCGAATTAAGATAACTGATTGGTGACGTAAAAAAGATTCGTTTTTTGTACCGTGTCCAAATATTAAGGTACTATCTCGATGCAGGTACATGGAAAGTTCTATTTCGGGGGTCCGAACGACAATGGTCTAACTCGGTCACAAAATTTTTCAACTTGGCAGTAAATTCCACTGGATGTTGATTTTTTTTACTGAAAAATTGAACTATGCCAGTTAAAGATTTATAATTTTAGTTTAAAAGTCTTCTCTTCGTATGGAAATCTAATTATTTTGGTTTAAAAGTTAATTCTATCTTATTAAAAATTCAAACTCGAATTCAACTTTTTTTGTTGAAGACTCGCGTTTTCGGGTTAAAAATTCAAATAGTTCGGTAGAAAATTCAACTATTTAGTTAAAAATGAACCTTTTTGTTGAGAAATCATATTCGGGGGTTAAAAATTCCACTGTTTTCTAGAAAATTCTTCTTTGTAGCTTCAAAATTGGTTCAAAATCCATCTCATTTAGTAGAAATTGCGTCTTTTTTTTGTAAAAAATACAACTATTTGTTAAAAAATTAATAGCTTTAATTTAGTATCCGACTATTTTGTTGACAATTCGTCGTTTTTTGGTTGAAGTATCAACTATTAAATTTTTAATTAAGAATTTATTTTTTTTATCAAAGGATTTAACTATTCGGTTGAAAATTCGTTTTTTTCGTGGAAAATGTTTTTATTAAACTGAAAATTTGACTATTCCATTTTTGTTTAAGAACCCACCTTTTTTAGTTAAAAAATCAACTTTTTGGTTGAAATTGTACTTTCTTTCGTAAAAAAAAATTGTGTACTATGGTATTCAAAATCTTCTTATTTGAAAAAAACTACTTATTTTAAAGCTTAACCCATTTGCTGAAAATGTAGCTTTTCGTTAAAGATTTATTATTTTAGTTGAAAATACATTTTCTCGGTTAGAAATTGAACTTTATGGTTAAAAATATGCTGTTTTACTAGAAAATTAATTTTTAACTGAAAGTTGTGTTATTTTTTTGATATTTCAACAGTTTTGTTAGAAAGTAATTCTATTTAGTAGAAAATTTAACTTTCTTGGTAAACATTAATTTTTTTGTTATCAATTCATATTTAAGCGTGAAAAACTCAACGTTTCTACAGGAAACTTGCCTCTTTTTCTTGAAAATTAAAAAAGTTAGTTAAATTTTTTTTCCCTTGGCTAAAGAATGTTTCTTCATTAAAAACTTGTCTTTTTGGTTCAAAAATGTATCTGTTCTGGTAGAAAGTCAATGCTTCTTTTTGAGTTCAAAATGCAAACTTTCGGTTAAAAATTTGACTTTTCGGTTGAACATTTAACTATTTTACTGAAAATGCGATTTTCTTTCTGGTTAAAAATTATATAATTTAACTGAAAATATAACTGTTCCATTTTTAGTTGAAAATCTATATTTTGTAGTTAAAGATTCAACTAATTAATTAAAAATTAATATTTTTTAGATGAAAATTTATCCTATAAGTTGAAAGTTAATCTTCTTGGCAGACAATTTAACTATATTCTGTTCAAAATGATTTTTTTAGTAAAGATTTAACAATTCTATTTTTGGTTAAAATTGATCTTTTTCCGTTTGAAATTCAACTACTTTGTTAATGGCTGAATTAATTTCTGTAAAAAAATAATTTTTTTGCTTAAAGATTCACCTTTTTCGTATAAAATTCAACTATTTTAATGAAATACGTGCATTTTGTTACAAATTCGTCTCTTTCGATATAGAGTTAATATTCTAGGTTGAAAACTCATATTTATGGATCAAATATCTACTTGATTGAAACTTGAACTCTTTCATGTAGCATTCATTTCCTTATTATTTATAATTTTTTTCCAAAATGCATATTTGGTTGAAAATTTAACTATTTCGTTTTAAATAAATTTAATCAGAATTTATCTAATGTGGCTGAATATTTATCATTTTATTCAAAAAATCATAAAATCGCCCTTCCACAGCTTTACTTCAAATGAATTTACGATTGGCATAAGAAAATGAGTAAAAAAACTCGTATTTGTTTGTCAAAATGTGCGACGTTTCGTTGACATGGGTTAACCAACCTCATCAGGCTAATTTATTAAAAAGAATACCACATATTATACAGATGAATATTATAAGATTGAAGACAGATTTTAAAATTATTTTACCATTAAAAATGACTAAATAAAAAATCATTTCTGTTTAACGCGTCTAAAAGAAGTGAATAAATGTAAAGAACACATTTTGTTTTGATTAAACTGACGACGTAAAGTCAACAGAAGAGACAAACCTTGTGTCGTTTCATATCCGTGAAAATAACCACACACACATACATTTGTAAATAATACTGATTAATGTCCCATCTATTAGGTTGAATAATGACAAATTTAATTTCTGTAATAAAGGAAAGTATATTTGACTGAGAGCAAAAATATCTTCTTTTTAATTAATTTTATTAGAATTGCTATTTATATGGATCATCTCTGAGATAAGTCTTTTGTTATACTTGGATTCGCGAACCATAAATTTCACATCATCCCAATCAAATGTGGGACTACAGTTATATTCGTGTTTGTAAACAACCAAATCTGTTTTCTTCTTATTCATATGTTCATTTATCCGAGTTTTTAGATATCTTTTGGATTCACCCACATAAGATGCAGGATATTGTTTACAAGAAAATTTGTTAACTAGATTCGTTTCATCCCATTTTTCAGAAATATCTTTACATAATTTTATTACAGAACTTAAACTTTTTTTGATTGTAGGAAGCGTAGCAATATTATAACTATTCAATATCTTAGATAATTTGGTAAAATTATTGGAAAAAGGGAGACAAACCTTAAGTGGATCTGCACGTGAACGAATCTGATTATTGTTTACTACTTTGTTTATGCGGACTTTTATGTTTTTATAGATGAAATAACTTAGATAATCATTATTGGTTAGTAACTGCTTCATTATTTTAAAATTTTTTAAGTGAAAATTATTATGAGATAATAATATCGCTCTGACAACAAGATTGTACACAATATTTTTTTCTATTGGATAGGTTGATGTGAACGAAAGTTAATAAGTCTACCAGATGACATTGGCTTTTGGAACCAATTAGTAATAATATGATTATCAGTTCTAATTAGCGAATTCCTACAAAATTAAGACTCCTATTTTGCTTTAACTCAAAGGTAAATTTTAAATTTTTGTGGAAAGAATTAAAAGTTTTAATGACTAAATTAACATGTTTTTCTTTAATTTTACCTCCAAATCGTCCATTACGCTGTCCGCAAACAAAGGTGAAAGTGGAAAGACCACTGGCTTACTATAAATTTGTTTATAAATATTGTTATTAAACGTGAAAAACGTGTTTTTTTAATAAGAAATTTCTTACAAATAATAATATCGTTAAATGGAATTTTGCATTAATCATAAATAAATTTAACTCTTTTTTTAAACTTTCTAACACCATGTTGCAAGAGATATTTGTAAATAACGAACTGAACTCGAGAGAAAGGAGAACATAGTCATAGTCTATATTTATATCTTAGAGGTTTTCTTATGATTCAAAACTGTCCTTAATATGTTAAGATGGGATTTCAATGCAATTTTTTTATTCTTCATAAATTATTTTGCACAAAAAATGTGTTGGACTATTAACAAGAGAAATAATAGGACGCTAAGGGACATCGTGTTTATGGATTTTTGGTAGACCATAATATTTAGGTAAAACTGTGTCAGTTAAAGTAAGATGATTATTGTGGTGTTTATGTTTAAAAAAATTATTGTCATTAGGATTTTTCAAAATTTTTGATGTGTTTGCTTACAGTTTTTCAGACGCAGTTTTTGAACGGGAATGTAAGTGGATGTGTCAGAAAGTAAATTGGCTATTTTTAAGTTGTAAGTGGATTTTTAAAACAAACAGTAAGATTGCCTTTGTGAGCATTCGTAAAAAAGATATTGGCATTATTTTCCAAAAATTGTTTAGTCTTGTTTAGTTTTTTTTTAATTTCTCTATCTTCTTGGGATATATGAACACCTCTCTTCAAAGTGTTATTAATATTAATAGTTACTTTATAGTTAGTTGTTCAAAAACACCAATATAACTTAAGTCACACTTTTGATTGAGGTAACGTAAAAATTATGGATCGTGAATGTTGTTTCTCACGCTTCGCGCTCGATAATGTATTTATTTTGCGCCTCGCGCTCGATAATGTATTTACGTTGCGCTCCGCGCTCTGTTTTTTAATATTCCCAATACTTGTGCACAGATTTTTTTAAACTAAACGTCAGAGCATCGACAACAGTAATTTGGTGATACTAAATTCTCTTTTGTTAAAGCTCATTCGGCTTTAACGAACACATTCTCATCACATTTCCGTAAATTATATTATTACAATTCATAACATGCATTGGTATTGAAACAGATGTAGTCTTATTGTCTCGTTTAAAAAAATGCGTATTCGTTATAAAAAATTTGTTATTAAACATTTTTTTGCAACTTCTGCCGTTTTCTCTGAAACTGAATTTGCTCATTTCCGATTTCGTGTAAAGTTTAGTTGGCAAGGTTAATTTTTGCTGCGGTAAAATCATTTACATAATTGAGAATCTTTGAAATACTTTGAACTAGTTAAATGAAAAAATTGTTGTTTTATCAAAAAAAGTCATCAAGATAAATTGTTCGTCATTTTGAATACTATGAATATCCATACTGAACATTTTTTAATCTCAAAAAAAGTGGTCTCATAAATATTGAAAATGTGTTCACTTTTTGAGTCTTAATCAAAAATGGCTGGCTAACGAACTTGACCTTTATTTTAAGATCCTAAAAGAGTGTACTAAAGGACAATCCAATTTGTCAATTCTTTCGAAAGTAATCGTGCTAACAAAAAAAAATCCACGAACCGTAACCATCTGACGAAAACTGGGGGGCTCAAATTTTACACAAATCTTATACAAATTTTATACCTTTTCTGATGAGAACGTAAAAAGTCTATCTCAGAGATGATCCATATCAATAGCAATTCTAATAATATTAACAAAAAAGAAGATATTTTTGCTCTCAGTGAAATTTACTTTCCTTTATTATAGAAAGTAAATTTCTAATTACTCTCCCCAATAGATAGAAGGACATTAATCAGGATTATTTCAAAATAAATGTGTGTGTGTGTGGTTCCGTTTACGCATATGAAATGACGTAAGATTTCTCTCTTCAGTTGATTTTACGTCGTCAGATGAATCGAACTAAAATATTTTCTTTACATTCATTCACTTCATTTAGGCGTGTTAAACAGAAATTATGTTTTATATAGTGATTTTTAATGGTAAAATAATTGTTAAATCTTTTTATGTTTAATATCTGTAAAAATATGTGATATTTATGTGGTGTTCTTTTTAATAAATTAACCTGATGAGATTAGCGAACCCATACCAACGAAACGTCGCACATTTTGACAAACAAATATGAGTTTTTGGACTCATTTGCCTTTCTTAATCGTAAATTCTTCACCATTTATCATTTTAGCTGGAAATTCATCTCTTTGGTTGAAATTGTAACTATTGCGTTGAAAATTCGTTTTTGAAATAAAAAATATGTTTTATTGACTGAATATTAAATTTTCCATTTTAAGATCTCATGTATGTGGATAAAAATTGATCTTATTTAGTTAAAAATCCACGTAATTATCTGCCACACGGGAATAAAAAAATTCTAACATATTCGCTATTTTATTCGATTGGTCATGCTTAATCTACGACTTTCAATAAAAATTAAAACAACTTGACAGATATGAATGAAGTTGTCAAAAAATTATTTTGGATTCGAAGAAGTGGATCATTTAAATCTAAATTTGATAATCAGAAGGATATGCAAGGGTTTGATATCCCTGGGTGTACTGTAAATTGTGAAGGCCTTTCAAATTATTCCAATTGGTTAGAGACGGAGAAAAATATTTACTGTTTAAAAGTTGTCCCAAGGACAAAGTGCTATTTTAACGCATGCATAGTTAAAGGTTCTGCCTCTGGAATCCGAACAAAAATGTTCTACCTTGATTGAAAAATTTGGAAGCTTGTAAATAGTGATTCGAATTGAATGAGAACACACCCTCTCCGAGATAGAACCTTCTTCATTTTCATGCTTTAAGATAGAACCTTTTAATGCGGACCCTCTGAATCATCGATTACCTTTTTGTTGAGATTCATTTTGGCCTTACAGTAATCAACCTGAGGGAACTCGGAAAAGTAAATTACTTTGAGAACATCGCTTGAATCTTGATTGGTGCAAACATAAATTAGAAGCTGATGATGTACTTTCAAATTTGACCCAATTAAAACATATCGGACTACTTATAGTTTTGGATCCAGTACTTTACGAGGAGTTTTCAATTTCTAGGGAAGTTAGTTTCCAATTGAATTAATATGATTAAAGTTTATATAGAAAATCAAGTTTGGAACGATGCAGCTGAAAATGAAGTCATGGAAATATTTATAAAATTGCATCTGTATTAGTTTACCCTCTTTTTTTTCAAATTCCATGGCACATGCTTCCATCATAGCTACATGATCTCAAAAGAAAAAGTTTGATAAATTTTACAATTTTCAATCATTTTGAAAGAAGTACTTTCCCCCGAGCAGAAATCGCCAAGTTTCTTCCCGGTTCTGGACTTGGGCCAGATTGGGGACCCTTAGCCTGGGACTAGCTTGAATTTTTCAATGGCTCGAGTTTTGCCCGGCTACACAGAGAGAAATGGACTGTGGTTACTATAACCACATAAATTGAGTCAGACTAAATCACGTCACAGGTACAAGAAAATTTAGTCGCACAAACCAACGGCAATGCAAGGGTGACTCTAAGATTGGTCACAGTAACCA